>JAUUDW010566962.1:0-19595 GCA_032361385.1 Panulirus guttatus | reverse complement strand
TTTTTTCCACCATTTCCTTTTCACTGTAGTGAAATTATTGTATTACCCATCTCAGGAACTCTACATTATTCCAGATTATACAGATGGGAAGAAGTGCTCTAGTACCACATCACCCCTTAAACATAACGAAACTCCTTAACCTAATGTACTGAATTCTACTCGTTTGCTATCAAAGATACTTTCAACATCCATTCCCAAAGTTCTGCTCTTCTAGTATTAAACATATCTATCAATCACATAGAAATCCATTCATCCCAAGCCCACATAATTACTTGCCTCCCATAACAATGAATCTTGAACATGATCTTCAGAATTCACAGGCTGTCAATAAGTGAATGGGTTACAATAACACTACTTTGTTAAACCTGATATTCTACTTACAGCAGCTTTAATGGCAGGAATAGGCCCAGTGCCCATAATGGATGGGTCTACCCCTGCCTGTGCCCAGGCAACAATTGAGGCTAGGGGCTTGACCTCTCGATGTTTAGCCTCACTCTCACTTGTTAAAACTAATGCTGCAGCACCATCATTAATACCTGATGAATTTCCTGCTGTCACTGAGCCACTGCCATCCTGTAACATGAATAGATAATCAATTGAATAACACTTCCCAGTAACTGGGGTCATGGGATCCACAGTGTATGGAAAAGCAGAGAAAAGACAGATGAGCTGTGTGATGAAAGAGAAATGTTGATTGGGAATTCATGGCTAAACAGTGCATGTACAAATATGCATGGGTGAATGGTTCTAAGGGTCAACAGGATTAATGACTCACATGCTAAATGTCATGTGTATAGATGAGAGGTGTTGAATAAGAAAATGATGAGAGCAGATGATGGAATATCTAATCATTTCTTAGTTATGGTAAGTGTGAAAGTTGAATTCAGGTGGGTTTTTGGAAAGAAGTGACAGGAGTTTAGAAAATGAATGAGATCAGAAATATTGCCTTTAACTCCTAAAAGCATAATTCCCATGAAAGTAGGTTGAAAGTTAAAGAAAAAATAGGGTGTGGAGGTGTTTAGGGGAGCAATGCTTAAGTGTGCAGATGATGTGTATGGCATGTGGAAGTATGAGACGAGTGATGTGTGGTGGAATGAGGAAGCTAAATCAAGTAAAATAGGAAAGTGATGTGTATGAAAAGTATGCGCAGGGAAAGAGTGTGCATGATGAGAAGAGTATATGAGAAAGTGGTTGGAGATCAATAGAAAGGTACCGAGCTGAAAAAGAAGGCAAGTGAGAGATGGGAAGACAAAGAATATATGACTGAAAAAAATACTTTGGAAGTAAATGAATGGTTAAGAAGAGAACAAATGGGACTGACAGTGAGAGATAGGAAAGTGGTAAACAATAGAGGTGTGACAAAAGTGATGGAGTGAGTAAGTGTATTAAGTTGAAAATACGCTTAATACATTCATTACGGTTGTTTACATTCGTGAATGCGTGGCTGACTGGAAGCTGCAGCTTGCTGCCGTTGCGCAGCATATTACTAACCTGGGAAAAGATCAAAATTCAAAATTCAAAGTATGTTTTCCACTGAATTTGTATCGATACCACACCATCGTAAAGTCGAAAAATCGTAAGTTGAACCATCATAAGTTGTAAGAGTAAATGGAAAGGGCAGAACTAGCAGTGGGGAGTTTTTCCCTAGAGTATACAGCATATATCAATCTAATGTTGTAAGTAAGGCCAATTAAAATTGATATGGTTATTATGTAATACTTGAAGATAAAGTACTGATAACAAGTGCATCTGTATTTGCATGTAAAAATCTTTTTCATACTCACAGTAACAAAACAGGGTTTTAAACGGGATAAACCATCCATAGTTGAGCCATTTCGTGGAAATTCATCCACTTTTACTTCTGTTGCACACTTCCGGCCTGGAACTAGAACTGGTATGATCTCTTGGTCAAAGTGACCTGCTTTCTGGGCAACCTCTGTTTTTTCTTGAGATTTCAAAGCAAACATATCCTGCTGGGCTCGTGTTATGTTCCATGCCTTTGCCACATTCTCCGCTGAAATGGTAAACCAAATATACTACATGCACTACCAAAAGAAAGAGCATTAACAATGGGTGGTAAAGTGTAGTGTAAGCAAGGCTGGCAGTTCAAAATGGTAATGTACGAGACTTGAAAAGAGCATTAACAAAGGCTGGCAGTTCAAAATGGTAACATATTAGGTTACAGTACTGTACAATTTTTTTTTAACATAAGTACTTTTAGTACTTTTCAGATTGTGTCTGTACTATTTTCAAACCTTTTATTAGCATTGCTGGGTCTTTTAGGATTCTGTGAATTGTCTCTGACAACCATAAATTATCACTTTAGGTATATCTGGTGGCAGAGTGAAGAACTACAGACAAAATCTCATGGCTAAGTTTCTGCCTTTTGGTTTATGCAGATGTCCTTGATATCAGCAGGTTCCATATACTGTGGTATCATATTTTGGTCACAACATAAAGAGTTTAGGGTATGATATAATGAAATGATATTTAGATTCAGTTACCATGTGTAGCACTCTAGTTGCAGCTGGCAGAACTTTGATAAACTGAGACTGAGATTACAGGACAGAACTGATGTAACTGTGTTTTTGCAATGTAACACACGATTAAGCATTTATGTGAAATGAGAGCGAGATTAAAATTTATGTATTGAAACTGTGGTGTCTTTGACTATGACACATTCACGGGCTGCTCAGGGTCTAAAGTTTCTTTATAATTCCACTAATCCAAGGCCATTGAGAAAAAAGGAATGTCTGAAATAATACTTGCAATAAGTACCATGCACTTGTGTGACAAATTTATAAAACATTAACTAATGTCATCTTATGCTATCTTCCATTAATGCTGAGTTGAAATATAAAATGAGTAAATGTATTTCATAAAAGGGTAGCCATTTCCATACAATAATTAGTAATAACACACAATTAACCCTACCTAGACTTAAGTTCACACTCCAGGTCTCAGGTCTCCTGAGCCATGAAATGAAAAGAAAGTATCATTTCTTCACCACAATGCCCCTTTCAAGAGACTACAAAGCAAGGTAGGAAATTTACTCTTTTTAGTTTTATGAACAATGTACATAATTATGAAAGATCACAAAGAACTTATAACAACAAATATTTCTTACCTGTAACTCCCATATGGTAGTCATGAAAAGCATCTGTTAATCCATCAAACATCATTGTGTCTACCATGGTCATAGATCCCATCTTTACAGGTGAGCGTAAGTGTGCAGCATGAGGGGCCTGACTCATGCTTTCCTGACCACCACAAACTACTATTGCTGCATCTCCCACCATAATTGCTTGGTAACCCATACAAACTGATCTGTACAAAAACACACTACAAATCACAATACTTACTAAACAGTTAAAAATTCTGTTATACATGTTATTCACCACCGTAATCATGCAATGTCATCTTCAACCATATTGATATCCTTACCTGAGACCTGAGCCACAAAGCATATTGACAACTGATGACGGGACACTGTAGGGGAGGCCAGCACTAACAGCTGCTTGGCGAGCTGGGTTCTGACCCTGTCCTCCAGTTAACACCTACAAAAAAATTGTAATAATCATATGCAAATAGATGAAAAAATTAAGCATTTAATTAAATGCATTTAGAATAAGACAATAAAACAGTTCTTATACTAAAAACCAACTTGCTAGGTTAATCATAAACAACAGATTCAATACAATAGTAAAAAATACAAGGTAAAGATCATCCTTTACTAAGAGAGCCCCTTAAAAGCTTTTCTACAAGCCTGAACACTGGATCTTGTATATGCATTTAATCATGTAATTGTAATCACCTTACACACCGTACTCATCAGGGATGACGGTCTGTAGTTCAGTACCTCTTCATGGTCTCCTTTTTTTCCTATAAACAAGTATGACATACCTTGCAAATAAGTGTGCAATTACTATCTGAGTGTTACTGGGAGTCTTTTAACCTCATACTTCCCCATCACTTAACCTTGTATGTATGTATTATGTCTTTATTCCTTTGTGAGTACACACACACATACACATCCCACACAAAATCAGGTACCCAGTTATTGACCAGCCCTGAAAGGGAGATGAACAGCTAGGATTTGGCTGGGGGCCAACTGCCATGCCTAGGATTCAAACCCATGTGGGCCAGATCCAGGGCAGGCATGTGCTATTTCATGGTCAGTAACACAACCACTAAAGCACAGAGCCCCACATGTATGTGTAATTCCCTAAATGTAATTACATGTATGTATAGGATGAGTGAACTGAGCGAAAAAAAATTGTTTTAAGTACCACTGTAGTGAAAGGTCACACCAAAATATTATAGAACTCCCGGAATAAATAATTTTTAGATTACAAAATCCAAAAATAGAAAGTGATGAAGCCTACAAAAGGTTGCATTCAAGAAGTCTCAAAGGATTTCTATTGTTTATTTATAAAAATAAACATACTGTACCTCCACCCTGCAACAAAACCTGCTCCACCCATCACAATTTTAACTCTACAGCCAATATATATTGCATTCTACTTCTGTGATTTTCTATGTTTACATCTTTTTTATTTTATACTGATACAGTGTATAAAGAATGCAGGAGAAAAACTTATATGGTATTGTTGCTGAAACTAATGATGAAGTATCTCCATCAATGACACGTGCATTCATCCCCTAGGTTCTTCTTCAACATAATTTTCACTAAGGAACCATGAGCAACAAATTAACTTAAAAAAATAAAAACCAAACTATATCTCCACCAACATAGTTTTTAATAATATATGGTAACATACTTCAAAATGCATTTCTTTAAAACAACTTTTCATTAAATGTATGTGAAAAGTTGGCAAGATGATTTGAGGCTGAAAAAAAATGCAGCCTGTTTTTGGTAGGATGCCATATGAGATGCTGAAAAGAAAGTCTTCTTACCTGTCCAAACAGTACTTCAGAAACATCTTCAGGTGCAATTCTTACTCGAGCCAGGGCTTCTTTAATAACAATAGCGCCCAGTTCATGGGACCGTAATGTTGATAATGATCCATTCAATGAGCCTATTGACAAAAATAAGTAAATAAATATCTGCCATATAAAGTAGAAATATGTTTGACTTACAGTTAAGTAAATGAGCTTATGGCTCCACCCAGAGCATCATATGGCCACATGGAGGTGATGAATCAAGTGTGGTTATGGAGTAATAGGGGTTACAGTCAATGGAAATTGAAGTCAGACCACAGAAACCATCTATTTAAAGACAACAATGTTTAACTATTTTACATGCAAATATCCCAGGACCAATTTCTGTGAGTCCTAGTGTTATCCAGGACCTTTCTAAAGATTCCTGCAGCCCAAGCCTGCACTACTATCCACTCAGAGGGAAATGTAGACTCCATTGGAGTGAGATTTCCTAATGATACAACCTATGCAAAGGTGACTTTTCACTCGCAGTGTAACGTCAAGCAGGCAGATTCCAGTACCACATGACAACAATGTCATGACTGCAGCTGTATGAAAATTATTACCAATAATGGTATGGATTAGGTATCCCACACCAGTAGTTCTGGAATACAGTAATTCTGTTTTGTAATGGAAGTATGGTGTGTAAGGAGTAGAATAAGAGAGGCAGAGCATTACTTTTTTTCTGTAATAATAACAATTAACAGTGGGGAGGGCTATGTAGTTCATGCAAAAGGTGGGGTATAAACAGAAAGTCAGTGAAACATATCTGGGAACCAATAAATCTAGAAAACTATCACCCCTCTTCCCCAAACAGTTGATAATTACCTCATTTTCAACCTAACTTTATTATTAAAGTGTGATATGGTTCAACTGACGTACAATAACTGAAAGGTCGCAACAGGTGGACCGAGATATTAGAAACGTGGGGATGTATCGATATGGTTTATTGTGACTTTATGAAGCCTCAGAAAGATATCACATCGATGAGTGATAAATAAGTTTAGCTATTAAAAAACTAGAGATCTAGTACTAGGATGCATTGAAGCCTTCATGAGTAAGATGAAGCAGAGAGTGATTGTAGATGGGAATATTTTTCAGTGACTGGATGATCTGAACAGGATCTAATCAGTGCTTGACCCAATCCTCATTGATATGTATGGTATACCAACAACCAACCCTAACAACCTAACCAAACCTATGATTGGACAAACAATTAATAGGGGGCTGATGTACCAACCCTTTCAGCTGCCTCATCACTAAAATAAATTTTCTTCATAAAAGTCAGTCAAAACCCAACTAAAAATTTCTATGATTTTCCTTTGTATAATGTCGGCCTAATAGTGTCTGACCCACAAAAGCCGATACATTTGAAAAACTTGATGGCAAAATGGGCAATACGTAAACTTTATCATATTCTGAGAATCTTATATAATAGGGACCCCATATCAGTTACATGATCTGTTATACAACTTTACTCAATATCCCTGCACGGAAACTCCTACTGTACAAGGACTCGCCCAAGCCTTAATTTCTACTCTATTCTCTTTCCTTAATGAATATACAGTACAATCACGTATCTATTCTTTCCACCTTATAAAATGAAACAGCACTGCCTTCTTGTGCCCTCTGGTCACATATTAATTAATTTTGCCTTACTCTCTCGTCCCTATCTTTAAACAGTTCTACTCTCGTCCCATTTACACATCAGAAAGCAGAGCATTAAACTCCCTTGACCCCCAATATACAAGTCAAACTACAATCTCATTCGCTATATGCATGTACCAGGTAAATCTTCACTTACCAACAGGTGTACGAACAGCAGATACTATAACAACGCGGTTAGTTGCCATTCCGGCGAAATAAGTAATTTGTGCGTGTAAAGAGCAGAGAGGTAATTAATTTCAACCAGCAGTCCACCACCGTCTAGAACTGACTCCTTACAGGACGTCCGGAGTTCTGGGGCTGAGGGTGAGTGAGGGGTCATAGAAGCGTGTCAACACACCCTCGCCCGTAGGGAAAACGGACTAAAAATATTTATTTTACTCACAAAAATATTTTTCTTACAAAAAATATCTGTCGCCAACACATGAAGCTGATTCGAAATTTAAGAACTATAGAATTGTGAGCTGCCATGAAATTTAACAAAAATGTCAATAAAAATGTAGTCTCCAAGTTATCATACTTGGTCATATAAACATTTTTATGTTAATTTCCACAAAATCGATAGAATAAAGGAAATGATGCATGACGTTTTCCTTGAGGGATTTCCGTGACTCGTTAAATTGATTTCACGGCTAAAGCTCACGAAATCGTTTGTCACCGCCCGTTTTGCAATGACTCATTAACATTCAAAGCATTTACTGTATTTTACACTGGCCCCTGAGTCTAATAAGATGATACAAAATGCTATTCATTTATATAAAATGCAGGAAACAGGTTTTAAGGGCGTCAAATATCAAAATCTTGAGCACGTGTGCGAATCCAACGTGAGATGAGTTTGAGCCGAACAGAAACCAGGAAATTTTTTTAATAAATTCACTGATTTTTTGTGCTCAAAGGTTTGCATCTCAATGAAGTCTGGAAATGTTGTATGAACAAGAAAGAAATGGCTGGAAAACACTTGCCGACGAGCATATCATAAAAGAATTACAAGAAATCAACACCGCCTTAGAAATGAAAAACAAGTTTGTCTCGTACATTGTTACGTTGGTCTGGATTACCAGGTTTTGTCTTTCTGGTTGAAATGCGTTATGTGGAAGGTTTGTGTAAAACTAATCTAAAAAAATAGATAGGGGTCATGGCTATGGCAGCGTACATATATATTGGACAGAATACCTAAAAGACTATTTATCCAATATGTCGCTTCAGACGAGACGGTGGGTGAATAGATTTTGCGTTTCTCTCAATTTCTTGAAAGTGTCTGCCGCTACCACATCATGGGAAGTTGGTTAGGAAGCAGTGAATTAACTAAGAATTAAAAGAGAAACTCCTTCATTTGATATACAACAGGAGGAAAACAGAGACAGGGTAGAGTATCACCCATGTGACCCCACCACCAACGGTGTCATGTGTCAACCCCACTCACCAAGTGGAATTTATCCCCTTGCCATCTGCTGAGTGGCGTGTATTACCTCACTACCCACTGAGTGACATGTATCATCCCCCCGTCACCCATTGCGAGGCATGTATCACCCCACACCCATTCAGTGACAAGTGTCACCAGCACCAACTATGGCGCGGGATGCTTCGCTCCACTACCTATGTGCCACCTACCATCTGCTGAGTGACATTTAATATTCAACCTCCCATTAAGTGACATGTATCACCCAGCAAAAGGCAATGTATCATCTCACTCCGGGCAGTGTGACCCCAATACCTATTGCCGTCCGGCGCAAGAGTGGCTATGGAAAATGTGGCCCACCTGGTGGGTCTGTTACCGACCACCACATAATTACCACATAATTGGTTACGGACAGTGTGGCCCACTCATATATGGCTAGCCAGAGCAGCTGTGGTCCCAAGAGCGTAGCCTAAATAGGGATCGTCGACTAGAGAAGCTGTGGACGCAGGCCCACCAACGTATTGCAGACCGATGCAGCTGTGGTGGACGTGGATAGTGTGTATCGAGTACAGCTGTGAGACTACGGATGGTGTCTTCATCATAGACCAATGCAGCTGTGACCACGGACAGTGTGTGATCCGCTTATGAATCACCTACCCATGCAGCTGCGGTCAAGGACAGTGTACAGCCCACGTATACATTGCTGAGACCAGTTCAAATCGTACCCAAGGGCATTGCGGTCACCCTTTGCATCGCCGGCCATGAACCCTGAAGTGTGTGACCAGCGTATACGATGAACTCCACTTAGATTAACGAATATTGTCCTTCCGTTACACATTTCTAACGAGGAAAGGTGATTATTTGCCATGTTTCGTCATATTTACAGCGAGGACGGTAGAGCGATGTGTTGTACACACGTGTGGACGTGTAAGCTGTTGCAATATAAACATGCAAGAGTCTGTGAAAGTTTGAAAAGTTGTATTATAGCAAAGAAAGATTGAGAGATGGGTCCTTACGTGTGTAGGAGTACTAGAAATCCCTATCCTAACTGTATAGACATAAATAATTACATATAGGAGAGAGAAAGGGGGAGGAAGAGATATATAATTACATATAGTCCATGAGAGTTGGACGTATGCATCAGATTTTAGAATCATTATCACACTAACTGTTATACTGTATCATTTATCTTTAATAGATAAAGTCGCCTGTCTGTCACCTGGCGACAGGTGTATCGCTACTATTACCTAATAATTCACAAAATAACGAAATTTTCGGAAACTATCGGTCAAATTTAAAGTTTCTTGGGCTATCTTAAAAAATAAGTGGATTGTGTAATTTTGAAGTGTGTTTCTCGTTAGATCAAAGATCTGTGTTCTTTTTTCCATATGGAAGACAGTTTTGTCAGGGAGGACTATGTTATATCTGATATATGCTCTTTGAACTAATATCTGTTGGTCACACTAGTGTTCCTCGAATACAGCTTTATCCTGAATAAAGTTGAAAAACTAATATCATCAAAGAGGCATAATCTGTATGGACATATGTAGTATGTGTTACCGGACGCCTTAAGAGTTTAGATTTAATGAAACCATACGATTGGCTGCACATATTTCAAAAAGTATGGTCTTTAACCATATTTATTCTTCATGAAAGAGTTTTAAGCCAAATTTATATCAATAATGAGAAATAAGTAGATAAATATGCACTGGAAACCTGAAAGTTATCGATTGATAAACTTTTTTTTTTTGATAATTACAAACCTTGAGTTATACAACGCAATTTGGGTTCACAGTATATTCAATTCCTTCCATTATGGGGAATTTTCTGACATAGCGAGTGGAATTCAAAAGGAAGCTGTCTAACTAACACCTGGAAGAACGGTGGCTTCTTGCTCATGTCTGGTCGCTGAAGGTGAACGCCCACGTAAAAGGTAAAAAAAAAAATGGTCATGACATCTAACAAGTTGAATCCTGTGATCCTCACTCAACCGTCACGTTCCCACAGCTGTTCCTTAGCATTCCAATCTCTAGCCGTTTTGTTAGAAGAAAATGATGGTGATACTCGGAAATGTCTTCTCTATAGGTAGGAGGATTCAATGAATGAAGCTACTATTGCTCATGTCTGGAATCATTTCATTCACTACCCTTGAATACCTCAAAAAAAATCGTTTTTTTTTTCATTACTAAGGCAAAAGGAAAATTTTTATCATACATAAGCTGTATGGAATTATCATATTTCCCATGGGTAGTAACAGCCTAAAATGTTACAGGAAATGGAGAGATAAAGAAAAATTTAACTTACTATAAGTGTAAGGTCATACCAACATAACGTTTATTCATATAAAATGAAATCAACTCTACAGACAACGTTATGTATCAAATTCTAAGGAAAATTAATGATACAAAAGATTTAGAATTGAACCAGCTCCTTCAAAGTGAGTAATTATATATTAATGAGAGAAAAGAGAAGTAAGAGGGTGGCTGGGGGTGTTGGCAGGCCTGGCAACACAACAAGTTAGATCTCGACGCCGTGGTGCAACTGTTTATCCCACCCTACAACCGTTACCTCTCTTTGCTTGTCTTAACTCGCACGGCTCATGGCCTTTCTCGTTGCTGACACCACCACTGGCCCTTAATGTGTCACAGTATGTAGTGCCCACGGTGGACACCAGCAGGTAAGCGCGTCTCCGCCATCCGTGTAATTCTAAGTCAAGATTTATCATCAAGGACGCGCCATTGCAGTAATAATGCCTCGCGGTCATTCTACGGGCGTACAGAATAACGTGTGAACTGTGAACGAAGTCTTTCACAAATTCACCAGATGGTTGAGGTATTTATTTGACCCGTTTTGTCCTTACAGGAGCTCGGAGTTTTGCTGATGAACCATAGGTATGTGTATGGTATATGTACATTTTTTTTTTGCCGGTTGCTAAGAGGAATAAAGTTCCTTAAGATTTTGTTAATGTAATTTCATTTATCGTTTACGACAGAATGGCCATTAGGAAAAAGATAATTCAGGAATGCCATTAAGGAAAACGTTAAAAGATTTTCTACGTCGCATTGGTATCTTCCAGGCTGCGGAAGTGATTATTTTTACGTGTTCAGCCAAACTAGCATAAATGAGTAATATTAATGCATTCAGTCTAGTTTGCTCACCTTTTTAATTTATATCAATCCATATAAAGAATGTGAGTTCTCGGTTAGCTTTGTCTTTGTACAACAGACATGTCATGTAGTGAAGGTCAGGTTCCTCGGAAGAATCTAGTTTAGCTACGCATCACTTCTGACTTTGGATATTGAGTGACATTCTTTTACAATACTAGTTTAGTGTGTAGAGAATGTTCTAGCAGTTGCAGAACATTTATGTGAACCTTGTAATTCATCGAACTGTTTTAAACAAGGGAAAAGTAGTGAGGGTTGTGTATATCAGGGAATGTTATCGGGTATTATTATTTTCGGACATTCAGGTAATTTTAGATTAGGTTTGGTTGAAATTGTTTTTGATGTTTGAACTATTCTGCCCTTCATTTCTATCAGAAATCACTGCTTCTCGTGATTTCTCCCATCCAAAACCTCCTATTCCTAGGTGATTGTCGAAAACTGTAGTTTTACTATATACTGCGTTGATTTATGTAAAAGTAGGTTAGAGTGTGGATGCATGTGTTTTAGTGATAGATTTTGATAGATATTGTACCAAAGGATTCCTTACTCTGTAGAGTTGAAAGAGTTGGTATGTACCCGTAGTCCTCATACTCTTACAAATTGATGTTCTTTCTAAATGGGCTTGAATTAGAGGGAAATAATGGGTTAAAACTAATTCATACCAAGTGTTTTATAGTGTAAGAATTGTTTTGTTACACTCACATCAATTTCTATCAACTAGAGTAAGAGAAATGCCTATAATGTTCCTCGCAAATGACCATCCCATTGACAGGTGACACAAAACATTCATCTCGCACTTTCTTTAGGTATTTTGGTTATATTTGGTAATTTATCTATTATTGGATTGTTAAGTTTCTATACCCCAGCCATTGCATACCTTCAGTCTTACCTTCAGCCTCTCCACACAGCCAAATTATAAAAGAAATAATCCAGGCCAGTGCACACACTCGTCTAACCTAGCCTCACCTTCAACCTGATCCTCAACCTCTCCCCACGGATTAATGTATATATTAAGCACACCCAAATCTAATGTAGCTTCTTCATCCTGACCCTCAGCCTCGCCACACTGGCCAGTGTGTAAAGGGAGCAATCCAGGCCAATGTTCATCCTAGCGTAATATGACTTTCAACCCGACAGCCTTACCACTTAGACCCAAACTGTAAAAGGAGCAATTCAGGCCACTGCTCACCCAATTTTGACAACCTTGAACCTCAACCTAATCACACAGATCAATACATATAGAAAGCATTCCAGGCAAGTGTACATCTCAGTGTAACGCAACTCCATCCTTGACCTCATCCTCAAACACACCACACAGGCCAGTGTATAGTGAAGCAGCCCATGCTAATACTAACAGTTTATGTGGGCCTGCAAGCTGTGATTTCCATCAGTTTGGTTGACCAACAGTTCATATCAGTAGCTTGGGCCCAACCTGAGGTGTGGGGAAAAACTCTGAAGTTTACAAAAGGTAAACCTTGACCTCAATCTTACCACAAAGGTGAGTGTGTAAAGGACCAGTCCATGGCGGTGCTAACCAGGACACAGGCCATTGCTCACCCTAACCTAATCTCCTCACCCCTTGAACCTTACAACCTCATCACATAAGCTATTGTGTAAAGGGAACCATCTTTGGCAGCACTCCAAAAGTCACCCCTAATCAAACTACATAAGCCAAACCTCATCAAACAAGCCACTGTGTAAAGGGAGCAATCAAGACCAATTTTAACCCAATCCTACCATCCTACCCAACCGTCCATTACTTTCAATCTCACCGCACAGGCCAGTGAAGAAATGGTAGCAATCCGGGCCAATGCTGCCCTAACTTAAGGTTTCATTACCTTCAACCTTACCCTCAATTTTGCTACATGTGATTTTGTGTTAAGGAAACGATCCTGGCCAATGCTCACCCTAACATAATGACCATCAGTTTCACCACATGAGCCAGTGTGTAAAGGGAGCAGTCCTGGCTAATGTTTACCTCTCCTTTAGCGAGTGTATACAAGGAGCAGTCCATGCCAGTGTTCACCCTAGCTTCACCTTTAACCTCACAGGCCATCGTGTAAAGGGAGCAATCCTTGCTGGTGCTCACCCTAACTTCACTATCAACAACTTCACCACACAAGGCCATTGTGTTAAGGGAGCAATCCAGGCCAGTGCTCACCCAAACCTGACTCACTCTAATCTAACCACACCTTCAGTCTCACCCTCAACCTCATCACAGGCCATTGTGTAAAGTGAGTACCCCATGTTGGTTCTCACCTTGACTTCACTATCAACAACTTCGCCACACAAGGCCATTGTGTAAAGGGAGCAATCCAGGCCAATGCTCACCATTACCTAACCTAATCCTCAACCTCATCACAGGCCAATGAGCAAAGGAACAATCCAGGCCAGTGTTCACCCAAACCTGACCCACTCTAATCTAACTACACCTTTAGTCTTGCCCTTAACCTCATCAAAGGCCATTGTGTAAAGGGAGCAGTCCAGGCTGATGTGTACCCTAATTTAATCTCACTTCACTTCAACCTCAGCCACAACTTCACACTCAGACCAGTATGTAAAGAGAGCAACGCAGGCCAATGCTGTCCATAATACAGCAGAACTTCACCTTAGATGACACCCTAATGCAGGTTAATGTTAGTCTAAAGGGAACAGTCCCAGCCAATGCTTAGCCTAGCATAGCCATACCTGACCACACCTACCCTCAACCTCATCACAGACCAGTTTATTAAGGGAGCAGTTGAAGGCATTGTTCACCATGATGTAACTTAACCTCAACCTCAGCTTCACCACATAGGCCAGTGTGTAAAGGGACCAATCCAGGCTCGTGCTAACCCTAACAGCACCTTCAGTCTCATTTAAGCTTCACCACACAGGCAAATTTGTGGAGCAGGCCAATCGTTACTCCCAGTCTAACCTAACCTTCAACATAACTGTCAACATCATCAGAGGCCAGTGTGTAAAGGGAGCATTCAAGCTCATAGGTAACTTTAACCTCATCCTCAGCCTCACCACACAGGGTGATGTATAAAGGGAGCAGTCAAAACCAATGCTCTCCCTAACATAATCTTATACTTAACCTCAACTTTATTACTTAGATTAGTGTGAAAAGGAAGCAATCTAGGTCAGTGCTAACCCCCTTGTCCCCCTGAATCTAACCTGATCTCGCCTTCATTGTCACCACAAGTCGTTGTGTAAAGGAGCGGTCCATGCATATATGCTCAATCATACCTAACTGAACTTCTCTTTAAACTCGCCTTTAACTTCACCGCCTCGTCCAGTGTAAAGGGAACAATCCAAGCCGGTGCTGTCCTTTACGTTACTTTCAGTCTCACCCCCAACCTCACAAGAAAGGCGGTGTTTAAACGAAGCAGTTTCAGGTCAATACTCACCCTAGCATAATCTAACTTCATTTTCATCCTTATCGAACAATCCAGATTGTAAAAGGAGTAATTCAGGCCACTGTTCACCCTAACCTGAACTTAATCTTCACCCTAACCATGCAGGCCAATGTGTAAAGGGAGCAATCCAGGTCTGTGCCCACCTCAACCTAATCTGACCTTACTTCAACCTCATCACACAGGCCAGTGTAAAGGGAGCATACCAAGCTCATCGTAACGTCATCTTCAACCTCACAACAAAGGCCATGAGTAAAGGGAGCCTTTGAGGCCAGTGCTCACCCAAACCTTAACTTAATCTCTTCTTTTAAACTCAACCTCACTACACAAGACATTGTGAGAAAGGAATAATCTAGACCAATGCTTAGCTTAACTTAATCTTCAACCTTGTCCCACAGGTCAGTATGTAAAGGGATCAATCCAGCTCATTGCTTACCCAAATCTTATCATCAACCCACCACACAGGTCAGTGTGTAAAGGGAACAATTCAGGCCAATGCTTATCCACTAGTGATAGAACTTAACCACCTAACCATCACATATACCAATGTGTAAAGGGAAGAGTCCAGGCCATTGCTCACCCTAACCCAACTTAGCCTTACCTCCAACATAACGACATATGCTTTTTTTTTTTTTTTTTTTTTTTTTTTTACATAAAAGGGCCTGCCCGTCTGTCTTCAACCGAAAGACCATTTTTTTTTTCCATACTGCATATATGGATCTCCTTGCTGTCCCTGAGCCCTTTGCTGAAGCCTGTGGTACGCTTGGTGTGTCAGTGCAGATGATATTTTTGGGATGTAGTGTCTTAATGCATACATGATATTACAGGCACTGTACTTCATAAAATAGCATATATAGTTAAATACAAGGGCTGACAGGAAGAAATAGCTCATGGACCTTAAAGGAAAGTAAGTGCGTCAGTGTGTTATGCTAAAAGGTAAAGGGAATTCTGTAGGATTGAAATAGCATTTTCTCACCTTACAATTGTTTTATAGGCATAAGGTATTTCTCTTTGTATTTGGTAAGATTTTTCACATGATTTCTGTTCAATGTATGAAGTTGGTAAAGATATTTTCCATGGTAATGCCATCTTTTGTACAGGTAATGGTGTTTTATTTTTATTAGATGCCATTTTTGGTTTTAGGAAGGATGTTTGTAGCATAAGTGAAGCTTCAGTTTAGAGGAAGAGGTTTTCATGCATTTATTGATATACTTGGGTTTCCCTGCAGTGTTACAGTACCACTGCAGACTAAGATTGGTAGGTATTATTAGAATACTATAGTCACTGTGTGCTAAGTTGGCCTAGAAGCCACGCCCATCTTCCATAGCAAAGGTAGCTGATTGGTTCATAAACAGTGTTCGTTTCGCTATCCATTTATTCACAGTTTATAATCAGACCTGTTCTTCTGTATAATAATGTTAAAATTTAGGAACATAAGAACTTAAATGATTTTAAGGCATTAGCACTTTACAGATGTTAAAAATGTTAAACATGTATCACAAACGGTTGAAGTCAAGGACAACATCATTTTCGAATGAAGCCTATTCACTATTTCTTTATTTTGTTGCAAAATTAAAGTGCTCATGCCTCAAAATCATTTGAATTTTTGTTTACTGTTTTTAACATTATTTTACAGAAGAATAGGTGTGATTATAAACTGTAAACATACTTAGTGTGAATAAATGGATAGCGACACAAACACTGTATATAAACCAATCAGCTACCTTATCTGTGGAAGAGGGAAGTGTCTTTTGGGTCAACTTAACATACCTTGAGTATAGTACGGTGCCGATAGTGTGATAATAATGTGCATTTTATTTTCCTTATCCTCTTTTTTCAGACACAAGAAAATTAATGGGATAATGTGCCTACTTTGTAGTTGTGGAAGGAAACAGTTAAAATGTACCGTAAATATTATGTTATAGGTTTTCAGAAAAAGTTCTAGTTATGATAGAGTGATCACATAACCCATGTACACTGACTCTCGGTTCCATTTCTTATTCTGGTACTACTGAAAACTTTCGTATGCATATAGGAGTGATGTGTGTGTGCGTTTGTATGTGCACATTTTATTTTTGAACAATCGGATAAAAGTGAGGAATATATATATATATATATATATATATATATATACATTGAAGTGCATGTTAGCATCATAGCAAGTCAACCCTTAGACAGTCATTGTATCTGTACCCTTTGTTAGGCTGTGGTGACAGGGATCCCAGTTCAACAAAATTTGTTTCCAGAAAGATACATACGCTGGAGTACCACTATGTCAGTGGGAACAATTTTAGAAATGATAATTGAGAAGATACAGTACATTTAAGCAAGTTCAGAAAAGATTATGGGTTGTGTTATATCCTTGGACACTAATGCTGGATGTCCGTGAAAATTGATTTGATTTTTGTGATGTGTTGCAGCTGAAATTGAGACATTTTCAAGCTATGTATATGCAGCATACTCATTTGGTTTATATATTTCATGTGATTAACCACATGGATCAAGATTAGCTTTCAAAGACTATGATAAATATAGGTAACAGCTTGACAATAGTGAGTATGTTGGTGGCACCCCCCGTCCCTGAGTTCTGATGCTTCCCTGGATCAACCAACCATCAGGCTTTGTAACTGAGTATAATTTAATACATTATCTTCACTAGCCCGTGAAAAGCTAGTAATTCCCATTTTATGAGATCTTATCAGAATAACTCAAAAACTGGTTGTTTTGTTATTATACATACAACTGTATATTTGGGCTCTGAAAGGATGTTGGCTACACCATGAATTGTACACATTATAATTAATCCTGACAGATTTTGGTAGAATTTGACAGTGTGAATCCATTTTCAGGTTGATGAGGAAAATGAGGTATGAGATAGTGTAAGCTGAACAAGTCAATAAATGCATTCTGAAATTTTTTATCTTATCTCTCTTGAAGATATATTATATTCAGAAGTCCTTAGAATGCAATAAGGAACTCTCTGATCAGCTGAAGCTATTTAAAGTAAGAAAATTATATTCATGTTACTATTCATTTTTGTGGTACCTAAAAAGGCTCCATATCAAGCCTATTCTAGGAATTACTTTCAAGTACTCTGCTGAAATCTTAAAGGGAACAAGTACCATAGCCATTTGCTTAACCATGTGGATTGGCATCATTTATATGCACATTGTAATTTGAAAATTCATAATTGAAATTTTGTACTGCTATTAGAATGTACCTTACATAAAAATATACATATCTGTATAGTTGTCATGAGGCTAAACTTAAATTTTGAAATCGTAGACATAGGCAGTAGACCATTTTCATACCAAAGGGTAACCAGCAAACCTCGTAATCTCCAGAAAAGGAAGGTTTTGAATAAAAAGAGATGAAAGAGACTGCTTTTTGGTTTTTCAAAGTAGCCATCATAAATGGGTGATAATACTTTAAGTTTTTTATTTTGATTTATTGATATTGTTATTAAAATATCATCTTCCCTCAAGAGAGAACTCAGTTGTTTGGTTATTAAATTTGTAGGTACATTGTCATTATTGTGAAAAGTATTGCAGATACCTTCTATGTCAGCTCATAGTGAGAGACACTGATTGACGTTGTTTTATGTTCTACTGGTGTGGCATTATGTTTATCTGCATTGAAGGATATCTAGAGGTGATCACAGAGGTTTTTTTGTATAACTGTGCTCACAGAAATTATTTTTAAACTGTGCCTTCTACCATAAATGGTATAAAAAAATCCTCAATTATGCAAAATAACAGTGAGAGAAGTTTGCAGCATTTCTTTTCATTTTTTTAATCAGATAAAGATTTGCAGTCACTGTATAAACATTGATTCTTTTATGATTTGGTTGAAGTTGTGGCATAACACTATGGAACTCAATAAATGTAGAACTATGAAGTACTGTATAACATACAGTACTTAACAGAAAAAAAAATGCAGTCCTTTGATCTAAATAATGCAGTCCAACCTTTTAAACTTTCAACATGATTGTACTATTTCTAGTTTAGACTATTTATTGGCTTGTTTTCCTCTAATTGAAAATAAGCTTATGTAAATAAGCAGGACATTATTTATTGTTGTTTCTAAAGTGGATTTTTTGGTATAGGATGGAATTATTGATACCACACTAGCTGGAGGTGATACTGGTAAACAGCAGCAGTGAATATTGATAATATGATATACATCCTTTCATTTCAATGAAAATTAGCTAATTCTACTTTAGATGAATATTCTTTGCAAGAATAAGGAACTGCATTTTGAACATAGTGGGCAAGATATTGTCCTTAATTTCAAAACCATTCTATTTAATATGATTTCATCTTTAAGGTACATTTAATAACATGAGTTAACTTTTTAAGTAAGATGGTATAGTATCTGTACAGGATGCTGACTGTGGAAGAGGCAAAGCAATCAGGATGAGAAATATGATGAAAAAAATCAAATGGCTTAAAAAGTATTTGACTAACTTACATTTTGGCATGGAGATGTTAAGGTTACACATATATTTTTATACAAGGAGGTCAAATTTCAAAGATACGGATTTAGCATAATTTCAGTTTCACCTTTCAGGGATGAAGTAAGATTCTCATTATTTTAATAATATTCAGACTGACCTTAATCATAAATTCTTTCAAAATGATAAAGATGTAGAAATAGAAAGATCATGCAGTTTAATGAAGAAATAATATTAGCATGATAAGAATGATGGTTTTGATCGGGGAGTGATAGCAATGGTGTTTCAGGGTGGAGAAGAGGCGATTGTGTGAAAATGCCACCCGACCTGTCAGAGGCAGCACGCCCAGTGGATGCGCTCCCTACCCAGAGTTGCAGGGAAACCGACAGTAGCACTGGCGCTGTAGGTGGAGTTTTGCAGAACCAAGAGCAGTGTTCCACACCCATACCTGTGGCTGAGAACCGTGCCTGCAACAATGACAGTGGTGGACAGATTCAGCTGCCTCATAGTCAAGTGGTGGGGTCTGAGGCAAGAAATTCTGGTGGAGGATGTAATGGTAGGGGAGTGGAAACCCA
>JAUUDW010566851.1:0-11979 GCA_032361385.1 Panulirus guttatus | reverse complement strand
CTTCTCTCTCTCTCTCTCTCTCTCTCTCGTTTTCTTTGCTTTCATATTACAGACTAGTTACAAAAACACAGCAAATTCGTCTCCCACGTGGATCTGTTACGCTTCTCGTCTCGAAAGCCTTTTCGAAAGCGTGTTGGTTGGGGATTTTGGACTCTGAAGATTAGCATGTGGCCAACGTCCATTCATGTTTCAATATCATTCATCATTCCAGATTGATATGAATCGTTCTCAAAATATTTGCCCAAGGCAGTACGAGTGTTTACACTTCTCAGAGATAAATCACAGTTTAGAAAACTGAGCCAGAGTCACGTATATATATGTACGTAAAGCCACAAATTCAAATCAAAATTATACATTCAGTGTTACACAGACAAAGTCACATATATGCCCTCAAAAATTAAACATACACTGAAGATTACACATTCAAAGCCAGAAACATTCAGTCATAAACATGGTTACACACATATATACACACATACATTCACGCATATACTCAAACTACAAGCAATGAAAGCAAAATATGCACCCACTCATACAATAAAAATCACACACACACACCCTCATAATTACCAAGTTACTTATACGGGAGGGACATTAAGAATTGCTTGTGTAATGGATATGGTGTTGTCGAACCTACAAGATGATCCATCGTCAGTTGGCACCATCTGGTTAGTAACTGGTGAAACAGAGTTGAGCTGGATCAGAGCGTGAGGCAAGCTAGTCAAGGTGGCTTTGAAAGAAATCGCAAGCAAGTAAAGTATGAAGGAATATTCAGAAACGACTGGAAGAATATCAGATTAACCTTCGTGGATATGTCACTTATTTTCTAACTGGCCTGCGATAGAATCAAGAGAATGAATGGCTTCCTCTATGAATGGCTTATTCTTCATTGGTGATCTACAACCTTAACTTCGCTCAGGTTGTATATAACCCCACCCTGAACAATCTGGCTAGCTCTGCCTCAAGTTCCAAATGATTTGTTTTAAGATTTATGGTTCAACGTCCAAGTAATGCACCATTGAGAGACTGGGGTTTGGAGGATTTGAGGAAGAGGAGAGTGTTGGACCTGATCATTGTTGTAGAAGAGGTGTTGAAGAAGTGGGAAATCTACTAAGCGTTAGAGAATGAGAGGGTGAGGATCTACAGAGCGCTGGAAGAGAGATAAGTGAAGAACAGGCGAGTGTTGGAGAACTGGGAAGTGTAGGAAGGCGCAAGGCATTTAGAAAGTATAGGAGGAGGAGATGTAAGGATTAGGAGAGTGGTGGAGAACCAAATGGAGTGGGGAAGGGGGCCTAGTGAGTGTTGGAGGAGGCGAGGTGAGGGGCCAGGTGAATGCTGGAGCAGGAAAGGTCGAGAAATGGAGGTGGAGAGACAGGGAAAGTGGAAAGTGTGGGAGGAAAAAGAGCGCAGTTTGAAAGACTTGGTTCACAATTTCTTTAAGCATATGGTGAACCCGAATCATGTTCCGAAGTGCTTCAAAATCCCATTAGGAAGACAAATGCAACACACGGACAACATACATCTTGCTCATAGATTTTTGTAAATTGATCAATACATAGTACCAGTTGCCTTATATACTATAGCAGCCTCTGTATGTATTGCAAAACCCGGATATGGCGAATGAATGCAAGGCAAGACTTGATATAAATGAAGCAACAGCAAATTGATATATAGACACAGGTCATATCAACACAGCAACGTTCATGGCTGCGACAAAGAAGTATTTCAACCTTGCGTTCAAAAAAGGACAAAAAAAAAAGCAACACAGTTGCTTTACTCTTGATTTAAAGAAAAGCCAAATATGCCAGATGTGGTTATACACATATATACGTTTTTTCTATTCAGTCTCTTGAAGCACAGACACCTATCTGGTGTCGTAACTAAACAAACCCTTTCAGCCACAAACTTTCGCCGCCACCACCACCACCAGTCCCCTTCTGCCTTTTGTTCCTCCCTCTCATCCGCGGCTTACAAGTGCCAAAGGCACTCACGGGAATCTCAAGTGTTCCTGAAGACGCCGAAGAGATAGGGGAGGAGTCTTGGAAAACTGGTGATGCACAAAAGGAGGAGGAGGAGGAGGAGGAGGAGCAGCAGCAGCAGCAGCTTGCATTACAGAAGCACTTGCAAGTTAAATAATTTTTTTCAGTCAAATAATTTTTTTCAGTCAATCTCGAATAGGAAATCATGATTAGAAATCCAGAAAAAGAGTAATTTTTTGACTATGTTGCATACGTTCGTGTATCTTCCAGTAGGAAAACAATGACTTTAAATGTCATAAACAAAAAAAGAAAAAAGAAAATGCTTCCCAGACACAGACTTGGTACAAAGAATGAATTCCACTTATGATTCATGTTTATAAGGCTTTTATAACTTGTATTATACACCCTTCTGCGCCTGCAATCGACACCCTTCTCTCTATATTACATCTTATCCCATAGACAGTCTACAGCCTTTATATAAACAGTCCAACTCGCTCTACGTTTACCCTTACAAATTCCCTATATACAGGTTCTCAGCAGTATATGCAGTGCTCAGTTTTCTAAACACACAATATAGAACCTTCCACAAACACATTTCACAACCTATCACACGTTTTATCCACAGCATTCTACATATAATGATCATAATGACAAGTTAAAACTCCACAACCTAGCAAAAATATAGTAAGTAACCTTCTCTACCTACAAATCACAACCTCCTCCACATATATTTTACAACCTTCTTTATGTGAAGTCCATAACCTTCTTCACAGACAACGCACAACATTCTAATGCAACATGCAACTTTCCCTTCCTCGTCTTCAGTTGTCTATCGAGAATGTAGACTACGAGACGTACAATCTCTCTCATTCTTTCTCAGTTTCTTTCATTTGCCTACGCAATCTATCACTACTTTTTTCCCCTCCACTTCTAATAACGAAATTATTTAAACCCGGCCTCGTACTTAAAGTATCAACAGGTCAACACTTTAATTAACTTCTCGAGATCAACAGGCCTCATAAGGAAACGAAATTACTGTGAGCACGCATCCCCTTCTCTCTCTCTCTCTCTCTCTATCACACACACACACACACACACACACACACACACACCTTTCCTAGCTCCTCGTATCATTTTTGCTTTGTTCAACTAGTCTACCAGAAGCCTATCAGAAACAGACAAGCCACCAACAGACATCAAACCAATCTCACTTCCGACCCTCGCCTCCCAGCCAGCTAACTTCTGTTACTGCCAACGTGCCTGTTCTACTGGATCGACTCGTAACGTATTTCATTTGTTACGGTAGCGTAACCAAAATTTATTGCTGGAGATACGAGCCCACGAGATAGCAGACACTGTATCCAAAGTTGTAGAATGGCAAAATAAAAGTAGATCAATATGACGAATGTAACAGTTATGGGAGAGTGAAAAATCGTTTAGAAATATCTTCTGGAACTGAAATACGAGGTTTGCAAGATAAACCTATTGATATTGTTGACAATGTCTTTATACTCCAAGCTTGATTTAAATGCCTATATCAACAAATACCTTTTTTAAACGTTTCTTCCCATCTCTCTAATCTATCCACCTTCAAGAGTCGAGTCTACAAGCACGCAGGGACTTCAGGTTAATGAAAAAAAAGTTCTACCTATTCAACTAGCCTCAATCGTGTTTGGCTCTGCTTCCCATAGTTTCTTTGTGGAGTCCAGCCACACGAAGATGGACCTTTATGATGCCCATTTCTTCTTTCCTCGAACAGCGAAACTGTAAAGATTGTCTTCCGCCTTTCGTCTCATTCTCCTATAACCTTTACAGCGTTTAAGAGTCGGGTCTTGAAACAGCTGAGGGGCTAATGATTAATTTCTCTATTCTTTTTCTCAATCTTTTGTTTTTAACCATGAATGGAGCATCTTTTGCCCGTGTCATATCAGTCAGTACGAATGAAATATAAAAACAAAAAAAGACATAAGCCTTTGGAACACAAACGAACTAGTTGATGGTTTTCAGATTTTGTTCTTCGTGTCGATAAATAACTTCTGTCCTCTTCACCTGTCAAAATGTCCACAGGATTCGAAACACCGTCAGACTGACTATTAATCATAGGTAAAATATTGTCAAAGCTTGACAAAAAGAAAAAGTAGTCAATTTCTAAATTTTGCTTCGTGATAGACCTTTGGTGCAATCATACACACGTTTTCGAAACATACATACAGCTTCACAGCTACATTTCGGATATAGAATTGTGCATAAGAAAAAGCTACAAGTTATCACCATCAGCAATATAACAGCTATGAACAGAGAGACGGGACTATCACTGGTAACATGGCTAAGCTGAGAGAGAGAGAGCTATGTTCAGTAATATAGCCTTGCCTATGAGTTATGGTCAATACAATAGCATAGTCGGGGGTGAGGAGTCATAGCTATCACCAAAATAAGAATAGAGTCAGCTTTCTCCCTCTAGAAATATTACTCGTTTATTGGCATAGAGCCATAGCTATCAGTTGGAATATGACCGAAATATTAGTAGAGAAATGAGCTATCGCGAGTAATATGCCGAAGTTCTCGACGAGGGATAAAGATTTAAAGCTAGTAATATAGCCAACGAGCAGACGGACAAAACGTCTATCACCGGCAATATTGACATAGTATCATAGAAAACAAAAGCCATCATCAACAATATAGCCAAATCACCAGTAACATAGCAAAGTCAAAGACGAAGAAAAGAGCTGTCACCAGTACTATATAGCCTAATCAAAGAGTCACCAGTACTATATAGCCTAGTAAAAGACGGAGAAAAGAATCGTGACCAGAGCAATAGCCAAGTTATAAACGAATAAAAGAGCAGTCAACAGTAATTTAGCCAAGCTATAAACGAATAATAGAACCATCAGCAGTAATATGGCCACGTTAAAGACACGCGAAAGAGCCATTGGTAGTAATAGAGCCAAGTTAGAGACGAAGAAAAGAGCCATCACCAGTACTATAGCTAAGTCATAAACCAATAAAAGAGCAGTCAGCAGTAATATAGCAAAGACAGAAACGTACAAAACTCATCAGTATTAACAACCACGTTATAAACAAACAAAATAGCCGTCATCAGTAATATAGCCAACTTGGAAACGTGGAAAATAACATCGCTAGCCAAGTCACACACAGAATATAGCCATGAGACAGGAAGATAACCAAATTATAGGCGGACAAGAGCCATCTAGGGAAGTATTGGCCGTGGTGATCACTTTAGCGCTGGCGTTGGGTCATTCCTCCCCGCCTCTGGCCAGGCCAAAGCCCGTCTCTCACAATGCAAGCCTATTGCATTTGTTTATATGCACAGCGCAATGTGTGAAGGCACGTTTAGAGATAGAGCAACACACACAAATGGTAACCACACACACACACACACACCTTCAGAAACGTTTTGGAGAAAACGTTAGCCTTCCTCATTTCACAAACGTTTAATCTTCTGCCACTTTAAGCGTCTTAAAGAAGTCTTTCAGAAGACAGTGGCGCAGACTCGGTACTTCCAGGTACAGATTTTGTGCTATAGTTCACGAAAATAAATAAATGCAGCGTAGTTGTGGAGGACACAGTTCGTTAATCACAGGGACTGCGGATGAAGTATGAAGCGATACCGACAGGATAATAATACCAACTACTTTACCGAGGAATTACGTGAAATCTGAAGGACAGCTAAATAAGTCTTGATTACCCAGGCCACGGTTGTGGTAAAAGTCAGTGATGTAAAAGTTACAAGCAGCGTTGTATATTTAGTCAAGTTCTTCCCTATCAGACCCAGGCCTTACTTACACTTGTATTTCCAAAATACATTACCAGCATTCTGAATGAATTTGAGAGAAAAGTTGAACAGTAGTCAAAGGATACTAACGACATTAAGGGACGCACTGTGAGGCACCTATGCAAGCTCTTAGGTGCAAACACAACGAAAACAAATGATTGATAAGCAAAAGAAAAAAAACATGCGACAAAAATGAATATCATAACAGAAAGTTATTATTTATTATACTTCATCGCCGTTTTCAGCGTCAGCGAAGTAGCGCCAGGAAACAGACGGAGAAAGACCCATCCACTCATATACGCACATATACACACACACATGCACAATACATATATATACACATCATATACATATATACATACATATACATACATACGCATATATACGTACACGCACAAAGGTATTCGGTATATTTCATTTTAACAGTAGATTCAAAACTTGACATTTCTCGTAGTGTGTGACGGTGTGACGCCTCCTAGTAGAGGGAGGTGTCACAGCCGTATACTCAAACACACCAGGACTTTGACCCAAGCCTGGTACACCTAGCCCAACAGTGTGTACATTGGCTCCAGACACACCGTCCGTCACGGCTTACGAGACCCACAACTTGTTCCGTATCGTAACTCTCGCGCTGTCTTAAGTACTGCTGGTTACGTCTGGCAGGCCCTAATCTACCGTCGTAAATTGAGTTAATCTTAAGGAAATCGACAGACTCCTACTTCATCCGGAAGTCGTAATTTCGCTATGTTACTATGTTTGATATGTTGTCTGTCTTAGTAATGCTTTTGCGTAAATTACACAACTATTTTAAGAAATTTTACAGACCAATTTCCTCTGTGAAGTAGTACATTAAAAATGACTGTTGGTATTTAAACTGGTTTAAGTTTTGTCCCATTACTGTGTATGTGTGTGTGTGTGTGTGTGTGTGTGTGTGTGTGGGTATGTGTGTGTGTGTGTGTGTGTGTGTGTGTACGTGTGCATATTTGTTGTAAACCCTTGTACGCTTGGCCTAATGGTCGTTGATGGCAATTCAAGGAGAAACCTTAAGCTGCTTGGAAGAGAAACCATCAAACAAAAAAGCACTGTACGTGTACATATATCCGGGTTATACACTTTCCTACAAATATAGTCACACAGCCACGTACATACAGACCAGGAAGCACTCTCCCTCTCTTACACAACAAGCTTTTAACAGCATTTCATTTATCAAACCTTTTATAATAATGCTACTGTTAGGAGTATTGTAATCAATGTTTTTATAATTGTTGCTATTATCATTATTAGAATAATCATTATTATAACTATCGTTAACATTACTTGTTATTATAATCATCATTGTTCTCATCAACAGAGCATTACCGACTTGCATAAGAAGGATGAAAGTCACAGATCTGTCGACTCGCTCATGATTACAACGGCATAGATCAACACACACACACACACACACACACACACACACACACACACTGCGTAGTTATGATCACTTCATCTACGACCCAACCTGCTGGGATGTGGGCAATACAATACAGACTCTCAACAAATCTCAGCGCATTTAAGTGTTTAGATGCGTGTGAGGCAGGTTATAAAGAAGTGGGTTGAGAGTCCCATGTCTTTAGTACACAGATATGAACATAGCATTGGATGGGTCAGTACCCCTACATCCATAGTGAGAGACCAAGTGATCTTAGAATTACCATTACCACCTGAAAAAGGTGACCAAGATTTCTCCAGTGGATGTAGCTTCCCAAGCCCACATAAATTATTTCTCATACATTTACAATAAACGGACAATAGATAAACAGCGATACGCCAATATTACCATCAAAAGTTCACCATGATACCCAATTTACAGCCGTCTTGGCAGTTAACAGCATAGCGAGGCAATTCATACAGGCACAAGAGACGCTAGAGTTTTCCTCCTTTGCCTCCTCCCTCACTCCCACCACGCGCGCCACCTGAAACTGTCTGCAGTCCTCTCGCTTCTTGACCCAACACGTCCTCGTGTGCTGATCTCCTCCACAGCCACCCACACGAGTGCTTCGTCCACAACCAGGTCTCGGGGAGACTGACGAGCAGCGACGGGCGTCAAGATAGATGCTCCAGTCCGCGAAGAGAGATCCATGGATCCAGGATAACAGCTTTTTTTTTACTTCAAAACCAGCTGCCTTACGTCTGCATGACAGACGAACAGGAGAATGAGGTTAAAAAAAGAGTCTGTGGTGCTTCAAGTAGTCTCAAGCTGTCTGTCTCGATACTGTTTCATTGCTGTCTCGAAGCTATCTCAAAAGCCCTCCGAGTCTCCACGGTCGGTCGATTTGAGACTGATTATTTGGCTCAAAGCCTATCTCTTGTCAGGGTCATCGCAAAAGTGAACGTCAAATCAAAACTACCAATCATATAGTCTCTAACACCTTCAGATCTTCAAGATCATTCTAACGACCATTTCAAAGTCTGTAAACAGCCCTTGGCATCCAGCTGATGTCCTCCGATGTCAACTACAGCAGAACAAAACAGCTCACAACAGCAGCAGAACATTTAGGCAATATCAAATGAGCTTTGCATTTACGTAGTCTATATTTCCCGCCAAGTGTCGAGCTACAACCGGCATGGTTACCGTCCCTATCAAACTATAGAATAGTCCATTATGTGAACGCCGTCCACTGTAACAGAATTCTATAGAGTACATTCACTAGCAACCATGGATTATAATCACACAGCTTATCAAACCAGCGACTGGCCAAGTCGAGACATTCTCGACATAGTGCATGGCTGCCTTTGTGTGTGTGTGTGTGTGTGTGTGTGTGGATGCCACTGTAACAGTCATGAGTCTGGGAGGCAACAGCGGTTGTCCATAGCGAGTGTCTATGCCATGGGCGGAGTATATATATAGCGCAAGGCAACATGTTATGGTACTCAGGGTTAGTCAAGACTGCTTTATCAAAATGAAGACATATCTTTTATGTCGTTGGCTATTGAAACGTCTTAAGAATTCAGGGTTCAGAGACCCTGTGTAATCCCCTGTCGCAAAAGGTCTTAAATATAGGATTGCGTACATCTTCCAAGTCCATCTGCTCAACTGCGAGCCCCGGATGCTATGCTTTTATTCGCGTTGCTGACGTACCTTTTATACAACGAAATGGACCCCTTCCTTGTAAACACGAACTGTTTACCACAACAAATGATGAACACCGCTCGCGTTGCCTGCCTAACTAATTACGTAATTAACGTGATGGGCCCAAATAGATGTTGATTTGACACACACACACCCCAGTAGCCTAACACGGCCAATAACAGGTATAGGGGTAATTTTCAGAGCTAAAACAGGAAGGATCTATTTTTCGTCCGAGAGGAAAAATGTTTAGTCCCATGTTCCCAGTGTCGAGGGGATCTTGTTCATCTGTCATGCCGTCAGATACGGTCCAGTCCACCTCCCTTGATAACCTTATTCAAATCATAGCTGAACTTTGAGACCAGTCTAATGCAACTAAACACAGCAAGATCTATGAACTACGGTAGGTCAATACAGACCTCACTGAACCACATAATTCACCAATTTCCTCAGTCTCCATCAACTGTAGTCTCAACTGGACAATTTTTTGATGGACGATTGGCAAAAGAAAGGTAAAAAAAAGTTTTACAATCGTCCTGGGACTTCAGTAATCACACGACAGAGGAGAAGAGTACTGTAACAGGATACTAATGAGCGATTGCACATGTCCCCTCGGAGGGGACCCAGCTAATAATGCTAAAATGAGAATTATGCTGTGGGTTGAGCGAGAGCTGCTGAAGTGATAATAGCGCCGTGGGGGAAGGGTTCTGTTGATGGTGCTTGTTGCTGATATAGCAGTGGCGGTAGTGGTGGCTGGAATGGTGGTTGTTGCCATAGGAGGAATGTTTGTTGCTCTGGATCACGTCGATGGTGGTGTTTAGATAGTGGAAGTAATGATGGCTTGTGTGGTACATCTACGATTCGTATATTATGTGATGATGCTCAAGTAAAAAGTCCTTTGTATTATCTCAATATATTGATGTGGAAGAAGTCGAGAGAGGTATGTGGATAAGCCATGGTCCAAGAGGTGGATGATTTTATCCACACTGCTAGTTATACCCACCTCCTGTCAAGTGATGCCTAGGGTGCAGCTGACAGTAAAGGACTGTTAGAGTTATGCAGAATACCTTCCATGTTGTTGTATTCTCCGTGTCAGCCATGAAATTGGCCAGCCGTAATAACTTCCCTCTTCTAAAGTACTGAAGGATTGATTCCTGTGGTTCGTTACTCGGATTATACGCTACGTGGCTTTCTCCTTATGGAGGGAATGACCGAGTAGAGGCTGAACTAAGAGGATATATGCGTCAGAAGTGGAGGGGAGAAAGGGAGACAGAATTAGAGATGGAAGGATATGAGTAAGAGAGATTCCGAGCGTTCGGTGCCTGATCATTCAAGAGGGTGAGAGGCGTGGAGGGATAGACTGAACTGGAGCAATGTGGTATACAGGGGACGACTTTCTATCAATGGACCGAAGCAGGACATATGAAGCAGCTAAGGGAAAAACTGAAAGGTCTATGGGGTTTGGTTTTGGATAAGTCGCTGTGGTTTCCATGCATTGCAAATGACAAAATTTATGTGAGTATTCTACAGACGCGAGCATGTACGTGCACATGCACATGTAGTACATTTATTACTGTACTCGCGAAACAATATGTACACACCAACATAGCTTTCCCATTATCCCGGAGATTCATTCTCATCCAATTAACCAGCCTCGGGTAATGTTAGTATTAGGTTATCCAGATCCCAATTTACTCACCTTATCACATTAGGGTCCCGTCGGGGATTTCCTCTCATTCACTTGCTCATCGGTACTTCGTCAGGTAGTCGAGAGGGCCTGGAGAGGAGAGGCGCACCTTTGATCAGTGTTGGTAATTAGCCGCGAGGGCAGTACCTGAGGGGACCCACCACCTTTCGAGCCTACTGCCGTAGAAAATCATATAACGACGTAAATAAGGACGAGGGGGGAAATGTGTCGTCTCGTCTACACCAACGAGATTAATCTTTTCGTCCGTGGTTGATTGCACACCGTAAACCAAACAAGGTGTTGTCGATGGGAGAGCTCGCGGGATCGTTGAAACTTACGAGTTTACACGTTTTTTGAAAACATTTTAGATGTTGATCAATCAACGGAGATTCAGACGAGAAGGATGTTGACAGTGGATGTCATATGTTAAGTTACATACACCAACGTTCGTGAGCGTATGCATGATGTCTCCTCCTGCACTATCAGTCACCATCACGTTTACTACGGGGCGAGGCAGAGGCAAAGTCACCTTCGCTATGGTTTCAATAAGCTTGAATTTGCTTCATCTTCGACAAGCGCATCTTCGCTAAACCCTGACACCACTGGCCTAGGGCCAGACCCGTATATGGTCAAGTCAAAAAGCCCAGAGCTGTGTAGATTTATATCTATGGTTCCAGATGGTGTTTTACGGGGTGGCGTGACAGGCGAATGGGAGCTTCGCTAATGACGACTCATTTATCGTCACTGGTGTACGGTGTTATCTTAAAACCGTCCGTATTTAAGTAATCACAAATACTTACACTACAGCCAAAGTGTATTTCTAGAGATATCAAACAGCTGTCGATACTTTTCCACTTTTGTTAATCCAATGGACGAGGGACTTATACCTAATGCGCTTCGGATGATTCGTATCCCTTTGGAGCGAGTTTGACCTCCAACAAGAGTGTCTCGACTTCCTCGCCCAGCTAAGGTTTTCACGATAAATCCAACGCACCCAAACCTCACTGTCCTGTGGTTGGTAAATCTTATAATCATATCACTTTCTACATTTTTCTCAGGGACGGTTAATCACACAATAAATCACATCCTAGTCTGAGTAATGGAAGGTAAACTCAGTGGCAAGATTTCTAATCACAGGGCCACTACCACCGCGTCAACTCATCTGAAATAAGGTTGGGAAAAATGTTTACTCGCAGAGAAAGTGGAATAAAAGTTAGAGTTTTTCCTCCACAGGGCTGATTTGCCTACCTGAAACATTGTTTGTTGCGTATTTGAAATAACTTATGGTGGCTGCAACACAGTAGTTCGTTTTTTTGCAAAGTGATTTCATCTTGACTCAACATATATATATATATATTTACCTCGTAACATTAGGTGTAACAATTAGAAATGTTTATATTCTTAAAATCTA
>JAUUDW010566630.1:0-11979 GCA_032361385.1 Panulirus guttatus | reverse complement strand
ATGAAACATATATACATATATGTATATACATAAACTAAAATCTTACTTACCCCAAGTTTTCTCTTCTTATCTTTACCGCCTTCCTGAATGCTTGAATAAACAACCTCCAACTCAGTGTGTTGATCAGCTAATTCAGGCGGCAGAAGCAGCTCATTCACACAACTTGGCTTATAAAGGGTCTTCCTTTTAGTAACAGCTTGTGTTTCATCTATATCCACTGCTGCTGCTTCGTAAAGATTTATATTATCAGGGGATTCACATGTCACTGGTATGACTTTCCGGCTCCCTTGCGTCAAAATCGTATTTTCAGCAACATTTTTGGTTCCCTCAATCCATTCTCCCTTCTGTTCAAGTGCCTCTTTCTTTCGGTGAATATTGGTATTCATTTCCTTTTGCTTTGATATCTGCTTTGATGTTTCCATTAATTTTGATATCAACTTTCCCAACCTGAGACTGCCCTGTCTGGTATTTTCATTTTTACTGTGAGGTGTACTTTTTTCAGCTTGTGGGGGGCTATTCAAACTTACACCAAATGTAGCAAGAAATCTGGCATCATCTATGATAACTGAAGCTCCACTTTCTTCATGCACATGAACACTGAGAATGTCATTAGATGCTTGTGAAACATTCTCTCCTCCATCTATCAACATGCAATTATCACTGGAGGGTAACAATTTCCTACGTCCTGCTAGTTGGGAAGTAGAGTGCAGATGAGAAGAGGACTGTTCTGAAGCACTGATAACAGATGAATCAGGTAATACTGAAGTAACTGTGAGCTGTGCACACGATGCAATACGTGAAGGATGAGGTATTGACACTGAAGGTGGAACAGGCAATGCTGGGGAATTAATCAATGGAACAGGTAATGAGGATACACTAGAGGTTGTAACTGGATATGTAGTTGGAAATGGTGGTGAAGAAACAGGCAATGATGATGAAACTTGAACTGGAGGTGAAACTGGCACAGTTGGAAATGATAGTGGAGCTGGAACAGGTATGGGATACGTATCTGGGGGAGGGGGTGGTACAGAAAATGGAGGAGGAACAGGTAAGGGCCACGAAATGGATGACTGAATTGATACTGAGGACGGACCAGGTTCTAAAGCTTTAGCTTTTGACAGTTTTGTAGTGGGAGTGCCAAAACCACATACAAAGTCTGATGTACTAGAACTCCTGGATGGAATACAATTATTATCAGTCTTCTCTCCAGACTCTGTCATTGAAGGCTGCCTTAATGGTTTCAAAACAGACATAAGAATATCTTTTAATTCTGAGTCATGAGCAGACCTACATGCAGGGTTGGTTTCTTCATAATCTGGTGAACATACAGGTTCTGTTTCTTCATAAGCTGGAGTAGATGCAGTTATGGTTTGTTTGTAACGGTAAAGAGCTTCAGTTAAAGATTCTTTTTCCATCTGTTTGTAAATGGGATGCACATCTATTTCATATGTAGGTGGTGTGGTGGTTGTTTCTTCATAAGCTCCTGTAAAAGATACATCGTTCTCCTGCACTTGTTTATAACTGGAAACAGACTCACCAAGGGTCTTTTCACCTAATGTGCTTGCTGGATCACTTATAACAGATAATTTCTTATTAAACGTTACTGGTGAAACAGAGGGAGAATATGGTGATCTTTTATCATCCCTCACAGAACGAACATCATTATCACTTTCCTTAACTTGACTATCATCAAGTATTGATCCAGGCACTTTATGAATATCTTTCTGTGAGCCTTCAATTTGTACTTCTGGATCCTCTTTAACAGCTTTAAGTTTAGCCAAATTTAACTTCTGGATCTTTTTCTTCAGTTCATATTCCCTCTTTTTCTCCTCATACAAATATCTTTTCAGATCATAATATTCCTTCTTTCTTCTTTCGTATTCCTCAAATCTCCATTGTTTTTTCTCACTCTTCTCATCATGGTACTTTTTCTTTGCCTCATAATACAGTCTTTTCTTTTTCTCATAATGCCTCATTTTCTGTTTCATATCCATATGACTGTACAGATCTACCATATCATTTTCTTTCGGCATTATCTCTTCTGTATCTTTATTTCCTGACATTGGTAATATCTCAGGTTTGCAGTCTATCATTTCTATATCTTCATTGTCTCTATTACTCTTATTTTCATTAACATCTTCAGAAATCAAATCCTTACTTTTACTGGTTCCAAGTTCAGACATGTTAAACCTTGCTATCTGGGCAGAATCTGTTAAGCTTTGCCTAGAATTGTCTGGGCTATTATGTGAATTGGCAGGACTAGATTCATTAGAGAATGAGTTAAAATACACATATTCACTCATACTTTTACCTGGTGTACTGACCCAACTTTCAATCACTGGGGGTGGGGGTGCATGAAAGGACCATCCCTCTGTATCATGCTCTAAAGCTGGTCCTAACTGCAACTTTTTGAGTTCTGCTACAGGGGTCTTGGTTATGCTGGGATCCTTTCTCTGAGCTTCAGTAATACTGCTACTGGGAATAATGCCCTTCTTTCCATTGCATGAGATGGGAAAACAAAAGGCACTGTCATCTCATGTTCTACTGATGATCCACACTGTTGTCTGTCATATCCTGATCCTGGACTGTCACTGACACCACATCCAGACATAGGGCTATCATATGCATGGGTTTCCCTTCCTGGATTTTGACACATTTCTTTTTTAGTCCATCCCTCTATCATTCTTGAGTGTGTTGGAAAACCAGGTTCATGAGTAGTTTTATTTTGATTTCTAGTATCTGCTATTCTCTGAGGTTTCCAATCTCCCTTCAATCTTCGACTTTTACGATCATACATCATCTTCTTGTTGGAAGAATATCCTGAAGACTTTTTTGATGCAAGCCATTCTTCTCTCTTAGACAAAACTGAAGTCGGTTCTTGAACTTCACCCTGCCTGACATTAGTTAGTTTCTTCTTTGGAATCCTGAAAAAAGAAAAAAAAATTGAAACTAGACACATATTAATGTCATCTGATTTTAATGCAATCTCAGGAAATAAAAATGGAAAAAGAAAGAAGAAAAAATGAGGCTAAAGCTCACCTAAATGTGGTGATAGAGGGCAATGAAGTGGATGTGACCACAGTGCACTCCTTGCTGACTGGAACATCTTCTTTTTCTAAAACCCTGGTTTCACGGTCTTTCCTTCTTTGGCAAAGTTCTTGAAGCTTCTTTTCCCTTGCCTTAATCTTTTCATTTTTCCATTTCACATGATCATAAATCTTGTTTTTGATCAAAACTTTCTTTTCTTCTTTAAGCTTTTTAATTTCTTCCTGAAGCTTTTTAATATCCTCCCCTTCCTTTTCAGTGTCTTTTTGTTTTATCATATTTTTTTCATATTTCAATCTTTTCTTCTCCCCGTTTTCCTTTTCAAGCCTAGTTTTATCTTCCTTTTCCAATACTGATGTATCCATCTTTTCTACCAAATTATCCAGGTCATCCAACCTCAAACTCTCTGGACATATATTTGGTGCTTCATTCTCAACCTTCGATGCATCTTCATCACCCCTGGGCTCACTACTAATGATCCCCATCTCATCATTGTTATCACCTTCTGAATCTAAGCTTCCCTCAACAAATAAGATGTTGCTATTCTTATCTGCTTTCTCACCCCTTGCATCCAATGACTCATCCTCATTTCCAACAATTTGGACAAAACCAGAATTCTGTTCTGTACTTCCATCCATTTCATTATTACTACTTTGCAAACCTACACAGACTGATGGCTGAAAATCCATGTCTCTGTTACAAGTTCCTGGCAATCTTGGTGGAAACTCAATCAATTCATTTTTCACATATGTCTCCCTCTGTGACTGTGTTACAAATCTCTTCCCTCTATGCAACAACCTTAAATACAATTCAACCTTTTTCTGATATTTCTTATCCTTTGCTATATCAAACAAATCAACAGAACAAGGTTTGCACTTTGTATCCAGAGAAGATTCCCTGGCTTTATTTAAAGTGTTACTTTCAGCACTGCTATCTGATTTAACCTTCTCTGAAATTTCAATCCTACTGTCTGAAGCAGAATGCATAAAGTCTGATTCAGATACACCTATTGTTTCTTCTGTGGATGTGACTCTGGGAATAAAGTCTGATTCAAATACACCTATTGTTTCTTCTGTGGATGTGACTGTGGGAGTATCCAAACATTTATCACATGCTGATGAACAGCTTGCTACTACTTCACCACTACTGGCATAAGCCTTCTCTGAATCAACTTTAGGTAAAATCTCATGTTGTTTACATATCAAACTTTCTGTTAAATCCCCAACAGAATCCTTTGGTCTGTGCGGTTCAAATTTCTCTTTCAGATCTACTGCAGCGCTTACAGGTTTTCCATCACAATCAAATCCTTCAACCAGGTAAGCTAATGGAGTCTGAACATTACTACTTAGAGTTGAACCTGCACACTGACTATCCTCTGAATCCTTCTGTTCCTGAATATCACTTTTCCCTCTCAAACAAATGGCAATATCATCTTTCTCTGTCATACCTGTTGAGTTTTCTTGCATATCACTTTTCTTTGTTAAAACAACAGCAAAGTTTTCATGCTTTTCAGTTTTCTCTTTCATATCAACTCCAACATTCCACTGCAAATGATTACTCTCTTTCACATCAATTTCAGTACTCTCATGCCTCCCATGACCTTTAAATCCATTAGTTTGGTCTACTGATAAAGTCAAGGAATTAGTATAATTCTTAGCTGATTTTTCATCAATATCATTTGTATTATGACATCCCAAATTTCCTTCATCTTTGATGGTCTGTATCTTTGGCAACTCAAGGAAATGTTCATTCTTTATCTTTCCTTTCTCTGTAACTCCTTCCTCCTTAGGTGAAATTGCTTTACATTTCAAAGTTTCTTTGTTATCCCAGTCACTGTCCCCACCACTATATTTTGTTTTAAAAACTATCTTCTTTGAAGTGAAACCCTTTTCCTTTTTCCTCCTCCTTCCTTTGGCAGATACAGCTCCAAAAGATGGAATATCTTTACTATCATTTTTATTGGATTTCTTTGAGGAACCTGTGTGTTTCCTAGATGAAGGTACTTTATAATTGAAAAAATTTTTCCATTCAGAGAATGAGCTTCCATAATTCTTGACAAACAATTTTACAATATCTGCATCCTCTAAAGCAATCTGGTTTGGATTAATAATAATTTCTTCAAGAATGGTTAAATTTAGCACCAACTTAGTTCTGCCTACATTCTGAAACATATCCATGTCAATGGTAGATGCAAGTGAAGACTGCGAAATGATGAGTGCTGCAGTAATCTGTTCCCGACTATAATAATTATCACCTTCAACAAGGTACCTTACATTTGGAATTACATCAAGTTGATTATAAAGTTCATCTTCACTCTTAAATACTTTGACAGGAAACAAATTAACCTGATCTACTGTTTCTGGTGGGGAATCTTGGGGTTCATCTTTGACTTTAGGTTCCTCCTTCACCTTAAATTCTTCAGCTGGATCATCCAAAAAGCCATCAAAATCAAACTCTTCTTGAGGGTCAACATCAATTGGTTCTGATTTCACTACTGACAGGTCAATTTGTGTTTTGCCTAAATTAGATTCCTCCTCTTGCACTGTTTCTGTTTGTTCCCCTGAGTTTTCTAGGATCTTATTAATGTCTCCAAGTATAATACTGCTGAATGTTAACTCGTTAGTAAAATCCTTTGTAATTTTATCATTTATCCCTGAAACGTCTTCACCTGAAAGATAACTATTTGAAGTGTTCCTCTCTGAACAATGTCGAGGCTCAAGCACAGATGAAGTCTCAACTGGAAATATGGTGGCGTCAGTTATATTTGAGCTTACACCTCCACTTACAACATTGCTGAATGTTAACCCATTATTTAAATCCTTATGATTCTTCTCTGTTAACCGTGATACATCTTCACCTGAAAGACAACTATTTGAAATGTCCCCTGCTGAATAACATCGAGACTCAAGCATAGATAAACTCCCAGCAGAGGAGTCAACTGGAACTACAGTGGCATTAGTTGTACTGGGGCTTAGCTCTGAGCTCCCAGTCTCATTCAATGCAGCTAAACTGATGTGTCCAATATCAAGCTTCCCTAAGTCCTCAAGATCAGCACTTACATTTGGATGAATTGAATTACTATCTGACCGTTGACTTGTATTACTGCCCAACTGCGGACAAGAAAGACTCGCAGTTATAAGATTGGGTTCAGTGCTAAGTCCACTTTGTACCTGGCCACTCACTGTGTTATGGTTTAACATGTGCTGATCATCTGCTTGAGTCAGGATATCATCAACATGGGACAAGCCAGAAGTTCCAAAAACATACTTTTGCACTTTGCAGACATGTCCTTCATTTTCACAATCACAAACAGAGTTTTGCCCATCCTTGAAACTTTCACTGCCAGAATTTTGTTCTTCAATGCCATTATCACTTAAAAGCTTTTGCCGTTCACTGTCTTTACCAAAAACAAACCTTTGACATGTGTTCCTATAACCAATATACTTTTCATTTTCTTTGTCATTTTTGTTCACAAACTGTTGGTCAACATTGTCATTGTTATCCCTACAGTTCTGTTCTTCAGAGTCATTCTTACATCCAAATTTCTTTCCTTTGTCACTTCCATTACTCTTTTCAATATCTGCAAGAATTTTATTTAAGTAATCAATTTCCTCTGCCGCTGTAGTTGGTTTGAAATTTTCCTCTTGATGTCTTACTTGTGAATCATCTGCTCCCACTTCATCTACTGTAGTAAATCCTTTAAGGTCCATAACCTGAAAGCAAAAAAAAAATATTGAAATATATAAAGTAAATCACTTCTTACGTTTTCAGTCTTCACACTATATCCACAAAACAACTTGGAGAAAAGAGGATATGGGTATCATCTTATTTACCACACTGCAAAAGGCTGTCATTACCAATGTCTGGATAACCACAAGTTTCTCCTTCATCTGCAACAATAAGCCACGTCTTGCAAGCTTATATGCATGGCTCACAAAATCTACATCACCAAAAAAAATTGTAAAACTAAATTGGAAACAAAAGAAGCATAAAATATGCTTGTATCCAATGTATACCTGTGTTCAATGTCTGAATATGTATTTCATCCTATTCACACTAGAAAAGGTAAAAGGAGGTAAATACCAGCCTTTATCAAATGGAAATGCCCACTAGGCACGTTAAATGGTAGCCACTTCCAGTGTTCAGTTCCATTTTTCAGTGATTTGTCATTCCAAAAGGAGACAAATAAAAATAATACTAGTTACAGGCTCTTTCTATTATCACCATATGTCTGCATCTGTTCTTTAACATCATAGCAAAGCTGTGGTAAAAACAAGCATTTTTCAACAGAAAACATCTTGATAATACATGCACCTTGATGAAAAAGCATGGAGCAAGTTCTGAAGCAGCACCTGCTACAGTACATGCCAAAACATAATTATAATCTATAATAAAAGAAGCAACAGAAGATGCATATAACTTATGATTTGGAAGCCAGTAAATTCTCCAATGTGTGAATCCAAATTTATCAATCGTATCCTTGATCACACAACTAAATAAAAATGTTTCAACTCAGAGGCTAATTTGAGAGAGGGTAATGCAAGAAGATTCCCTTTGCTAAGATGTGCAGAATAACCTGCACTTGCAACTACATGCAACTTGTAGTAAACAAGTAATTATTTCAAATAAAGTTCCTATACTTCAAGATTCAAAAACTCGTAAGTCCAGTAACTAGGACAGCACAGCCTACCCAGACACTTAAATGACAATTCTCAATCTCAAATTACCATATGGTAGCCAAATCACTACTAGTGCCACATACTGTCAAGATAGTTAACTCTGAGCACATTTCACCATTTCAGATCCCACACACCATAAAGTCACATGTCGCAAATATAGTTATACCTATGACTTACATATGAATGACAGGAGACATCCTGTGGCCCTCTGGCTTCTTGGTGGTACCCAAAGAGTGCATATGCCTCAATATCTGCAAATTTGCATTTATATGTGAAAGTTTCTGAAAGTGTTTTACTATTCAAGATTTCTTGAGGTACTGTTTTACTATTCAAAATTTCTTAAGGTGATGCTTCATCCCCTGCTTCGTAAGAAGACCAGCTGGTGGGATGATGCACAACCTCATTACAAAGTTACATCTCCTGCTTCGTAAGAAGACCAGCTGGTGGGATGATGCACAACCTCATTACAAAATTATACAATGAATTAGGTTTCCTAGGAAATCCTGTGGGGTATCAAAAAGATTAGGAACTATGTTCCTAAAGCAGGATTCTTTAAATTGTTAATAAGAGAAGGGAAAAACTACCTAAGCAAGAAGTAAAGTTGAGGGTAGATTATACAGTGTGGCCACTGGCAACTCACAAGTGAGCTGCCCTAATGCCTTTTTCTTTTTCTTAATTAAACTCCAAAAAATCTTTACCTTCTATATTTCCCAACAGCTGCCCATTTTCAAAACCAAATATTCCACTTCAAAAATTTATATTTTCAATATCTTTTCCTACTCATATTTTGTTCTTTACCCCTTTATCTTTACTTCTGCAATGACCTTTCTACTCCACCACCTCACTACATACTGACCTTGCATATATCGTAGATAGCTTCTACAAACCAAAGCCCCCCTCCTGCACAGTACTAGTGGCAACAGACATCAACACAGCATTTAGCAATGTCCCCCAACCATCTTAACACAAAAGTTACTTGAATCCACCCTCCATGGTCAGCCAGCCATGGATGTCACTCACAATGTCTTAAGCACTGAAACAACTAAACTCTGTAATGCAGCATTTTTTTTCTCTAATCTTCTTTAGTGTCTTTCTACATGACCTCCCGTTACCTCTAGCAAACCAAAAAATGAAGGTCTTTTAATGTTCAGATGACCTCACAATCACATTACAACACCTTGATATTACTACAGCAACAACAAATATGCAGCAATACATTACATAAATAGAACAGCACTCATTATACAACTGCAGCATTGGCTCACCCAAAACAGAACATCTGCATCTCCAACCCTAAAGAGCCATAAATCCAGCTCACATCCACCAGTCATCTTGAATGGACAATCACTTAAAAAAAAAAAGAAAAAAAATCTCCCATCTCAGTCTTAAATGCCAACCCCCTAGATGTACACTTAACAGATGCCACACTCCCAAGACAAACAAAAGTCACACTTTCCCATCTACGCTTTGGACAGTACCCAACCCTACAACACTACAAACACAATTTCAACATATCCCAAGACACTTTATGCCCAATATGCAATTACCATAAAGAAGACGCTGAACACTTACACTCAAATGCTCTGCACTTTCTGCGAACAGATGCACACAAAACATCAAAATACTCTATGAACCATGGACCCAACTAATGGACATGGTCAGCTGCCCAAATGCAGCAGGAGCCTCATAAGGACAAATGAGGCTCCTTGGGTAGGAAGGTAAAGTATGTATGTATGCAAGAAAGTGTGTGTGTGTGTGTGTGTACTTTTTCATACATATTTGCCATTTCCTATATTAAAGAGGTAGTGTTAAGAACAGAGGACTGAGCCTTAGAGGGAAAAACCTCACTTGGCCCTCTTCTCTGTTCCTTCTTTTGGAAAAGCAAAAAAAGGAGGAAAGGATTTTTCATTAGAATACTGTTGAGAAAGACAGGTAATAATTCTCAAGGGAAGTTCCTAAAATTACAGAAAATAATAAATATCAAATTTAATGATACAGAACAAATGCGTTTTGCATAAGAGCTAAATGAAATTCTTTTATGTGTACAGCAAAGTCTACCTTTACAAATCTGCCTTGAGGAGAGTTCTTCGTGTTGTGGTCAGAAAAGATTAGAAGAGAAAGAGTTTTTCTGCAGGTATGTGTGTGTGTGAATACCCTGGTATTATAGCATTGTAAAGGACGTCATTGAGAGAGTAACATAGTAATATGATTAAAAAGACAATCTATTCAGATTATTCACAATTTTCAAATAATATTGCTCGGAAATGTAGAGTTCAGGGCGCCACTGGATTCCACCTGTTTCTGGTTATGTACTGAGTGAAAAGTCACCGTAGGTGAGGTTGTATCATCGTAGTACAATATCGTCGAAGAACTTCTCAGGAATCCATCCTTTTCCTGCTGCTGAGTGTAGCACAGCCTTGGGGCTGCATAACACTTTGGCGAATGGGTCCTGGGAGTTGCATAATATGAAAGTTACGGAAAATTCAGTTGTGGAATTCCAGAGATCAAAACTCCTGCATCGCGTGGGCTGATAAGCTGCCTGATGCCGGTGCACGGAAAAGGCATCATGGCAATGTGGTCAGAGGATAACCATGATCACAGGATTGCGTCTGACATGAGGAGGAGGAGGAAGAAGAGGCCATCAGCAAGAGCTGCTTGATCCTCGAGCGTCAACAGAAGCATCAAGGGGACGTGCCTCTCTTCTCGGAAAAAGATCTGCTTAACGGGACTGTGTGGGCGTGTGTGTGTGTGTGTGTGTGTGTGACAGGAATGATCCTGGATAGAGGAGATCACTTTATGGAGAACAGCTCCGGCCCGCAGCAGGTCGCTCTGCTGTGTTCGGAGGAGGTCGGAGAAATGTTTGAGTGAGGCTTCGGCTGATGGGCGAAGGAATTTAGGGCGATTGTAACATTGTTCCTTTCGTAACGCAATCTGTTTTACGTAAATTTGCACACACACACACACACACACACACACACACACACACACACAAACGCAAATACCTTACTTGGAAGAGAGAAGAGTGAAGGGTGACCTGTAATGAGGGGTGACATCACAGCCTATAAATTCTTAAAACAGATCGATGACGCTGACAGCGAACAGTCCTTCGAGAGATGGAGGGACAGAGCAATCAGAGTAAATAACATGGAATTAAGTGAGAAACTTGTTGAAGAAGACGTAAAGAAATACTTTTATAGAATAAGAGAAGTGGATGAATAGAACAGACTGACTGAGGACATGGCTAATGCAGACAGCATATAAATACGTATATTCAAAAGGTTGAATGGTACTAGGGAATGTTTAAGAGATGGCGCCCTACAACTGTAAGACTCCTTCCTCTTACAATACAAATAGGCAATTTACACGGGTGCACACACATGTATGTACAGTTAAGAATCCAGAAGAGGAGATGTGATACGGTCATGAAACAGAGCAAAAATAGTTTGTGCAGAATTCCAAACATTTTGCAAAGAACACGACACAGAAGATATAGAATTGGCGTTTCAAAAGAAGAAAGAATTCATCCAAGCTTCACACACACGTCCGAAACATAGACAGTAAAGTCCCAGTGGAGTACTATAAGCAGCACTTCCAAAACCCTCCTCAAAAAGGAACACGAGATGTGGGGATTGCCACGCTGGAACATCACGGCAAACAGCCCAGAAATATGGTTCGGAAATTGCCAAGCGCGTAGTACCATCAACCCTCCGCAATATCTGGGGGCAGGATTCCCCAGAGACGATTGTCAGTGGATGGTTTGATTGTGGCGAGGCGGCGCCCGGGTGCTTGCGAATTAGCATAAGTATACCACATGGGCGGGTGGGGTGGGGTGGGGTTGGGGGTGGTAATAAGCAGCAGAATAAAAGGACAACAAAGACCGAGCAGCGAAAAGATTGTCCACGCAAATCTTGGAGACGAGGAACGCTCACGAAAGTACCTCGTGTGCAAGATCGTGGCTGCAGACTGGACCAGAATGGCTGAATAACATTTATGGTTCTTTCCATGCATGCTCGTTATTTCCCGCGTGAGCGAGGTAGCGTCAAGAACAGATGACGACAGAGCCTTTAGAGGTATAATTCCTCACTTGGCTGCTTGCTCCGTTCCTTCTTTTGGAAAGTAATTCAGGAAGGAAGGATTTCCAGCTACCCGCTCCCGCCCCTCTTAGTTGCCTTCTGCAACACAGAAAATACGTGGGTAGTACTCCTTCTCCCCTATCCTTAGGGTTAATACACACACACACACACACACACACATA
>JAUUDW010566519.1:0-11980 GCA_032361385.1 Panulirus guttatus | reverse complement strand
TTCAACGTGTAGGGAAAGAAGCAGTTATCAAAACAGCACATCCTTGAGTTGCCCATGGCCACACAATAATCATGTAACCCAAAATTGGCTTACCGTGAGTGACCTGAGATGTGGTTCAACTTCACGACCTGTTTTAAACTTACTCATGTGTGCGGGCGTCCCACAGTCTGACGGTGCCATCGAAGGAAGCCGTGTAGAGGGCATGACCTGACCTGTCGCCGCCCACGCCCACCACCGCACCCGTGTGACCTGACAGGGTCGCCGCACACTCACCTGGTTGGCACACAGACACTTGATGTATATGATCGTGATGATTTGATATACATACCTTTTACTCCAATTGAATGTTTTTATACATCTTGTTGTCCTCTATATGTATTCTACTCATATCTTAGGTTTGAAGAACGTATGAAAAGAAGGAAGAATTATACGTCTCTAACTGGTTAATTTCAGGGTTACTAGTCTATCATGAGGAAATGATTGAATGTCTTTTTCGTCGGCATGTCTCTAATACGTAAAACTGACTTAACCTACTCCGAAATGCTTTCAGTCACGTAGGAGATTAGTCAGTGTGGTGAGACATGTATGTAGCACGAGACACCGGAAAGTATGACCCGTTCTGCATTTCCTTTCCTACGGCACTACGAGTGTTTACTCTACTGGCATAGCAAGTCTCTCAGGACTTGCTTTGTAACTTAATTAACTCAGTCTGAGCCTCATACGTAAGATCAAACTAAAAACAGAGCACAAAGTCGCGGACAAAAGTTCTGAAACACGCTCAACGTCCCGAGGTTTCGGCATGCGCATGGTCGAAGCAGTACCGAGGCCTCTGTCGTCAACCGTTCGAGACAAGAGAGCTCGGTGCAGCTTCGACCGGGCGTACCGCAGGACTTTTGTCTTCAACTGTTTAACAGTTTTATGAAAAAAAGAGTTGGAAAGTTGTCCAGTACTGATTGATTGATTTTACATGTGAGTCTAATGAATAGGTGGTAAATGATTGAGGAATATTGACAATCAACTCATCAACATTTAGCTTCTGAACGATAGTGATTCTCAAGGTAATCAGTAGTCATCTTCAACTAGGAAAATTAACTGGTTTTGTTCCAAAAGCGGTATTTTCTTATTGCCCAAATTCCTCACAACAGAAACCAGGATTCTCGCAACGGAAACAAAAATCCTCACAACAGAACCCAAGATCCTCACAACAGAACTCAGGATCCTGATAACAGAACCCAAGATCCTCGCAGCAACAGAATCCAGGATCCTCATAAGAGAAGCCAAGATCCACACAACAGATTCTCGTCACAGAAAAAACTGGAGTTCTATTAATCATTAAATGAGTCAAGATCCCGAATAATTCATCCAACCTTTTGAGATTCATGACCTCACCACAACATCAGCTCACTTATTCAAGCACTTTCACCCAAGGAGTAAAGCCTCTAACCTACAGTACTCACATTCCTTCGGCCAGCAATAAATAACAGCGTTATGTTAACCAGCAATGAATAACATCGTTATGTCAGTCTCCCAATCATGGTATGCTTCAAGGAAATATCTACAGCAAATATCTTAGTTTTGAGGCATGGTGGAAAAAAACTAGATTCATACCACTTTTCAGGTACAGATAAACAGATCACACTGACCCATGTTGAGGTCCCATATCTTAGCGGAGGTGTCCATCCCCCCAGTAATGAGGGAGTCCCTGGAGGATGGCAGGGGCGCCACCACGGCCACAGGCCCCTGGTGGCCGGCCAGCACCAGCTCGCAGGCCCCCGTCGGCGACTCCCACACCCGCACCGTCCCGTCGAAGCTGCACGTTGCCAACAGCTCGCTGACGAAGGTGACCAGGGTGAGTAAAAGGAGACTGACAGTATTTCACCCAAGGAAAGTCAAAAAAGAATTTACTTAAGTTATCCAGTCAGCGTTGTTAAGGTGCCAGTAGTTACGCTTAGAAAGGGCTGCTGGAGGGGGAGGTGCTGTTAAAATGGTACATTTATGAGAGTATGATGAGATGAACCAGCTAGGGGCGAGATGGTATAGTTACATACAATGGGGTGCACTAGAGGTGAAGAACAGATCCAGAATGTTAGGAGAGTGGTCACAACGGTCAGGAATATGGGAGGGTCGGAGATAATTTACTCTAAATCATTGAGAATGGAGGACGTGGGGGCTCCAATCCCTCCATCATCCAGATGGGAAGAATTCAACCATTTCCTATGGTGAACGTTGAAATCCTCAGGACTCACTCACGCTTCCCGATGAAGGTGACGTCGAAGACGACATCCTGGTGCCCCTTCAGCGTCGCCTCCCCGACGCCGTCAGCCGTGCGCCACAGTCGACACTGTCGGTCGTAGCTGGCAGTGGCAGCCCTAGTGACCACAGGCACAGATGTCAGTATGTTTAAGAGACCACAGAGCCAGTTCAAATGAGGGTACTGTTCGAATCTCATCAAGAATGTATTACTATTATTGCTATTATTAGCATCATTTAGTAACTAATATTATTATATTCATTATCATTATTATTATCAATAATGACAATTATATAATGATTATTATCATTATTATTATTATCACTATTATTATCATTATTATTATTATTATTATCATTGTTATCATTATCATCATTATCATTATTATTATTGTTAGTAGTAGTAGTAGTAGTATCATCATTATTATCATTATCATTCTTATCATCTATAAATATTACTATTCTTATCATCTATAAATATTACTATCTTAATATTAATAGTATTATCATTAACATGAGCAATGACCATTATTTTTCAATGATTTAAAAATCGTTAGAGATATCATAAAATAAGCTTCTGGATTTAGATAATTAAGTCTTTGACCAAACAACAGGCAGGAATATATTTAGTGTGGGTCTTATACTAAATAATAACTTCACTTCTATTGTTCTTTCTCAGTTTTGTAAAAGATACTGTCCCTCACTATTACCAGTGCTTGCAGTGTATTTGTCTGCGTAACTAGTGTTCACTGTAGCACCATTGTCAGTGTTACCAGTCCTCACATTGTAGCATCCCTGTCAGTATTGCCACTACCCATAGTATAACTTCTTTATCAGTGATGCCCGAAAAAGACTCCCTCTCATTGTTGCCAGTTACCAACACTGTAACATCAGTCAGTGTAGCTTGTCAGTGTAGCCAGTACTCACAGTGTAGCATCCTTGCTCAAAGCCACGTTGGTCAGCGGGAGGATGTGAGCGTTGAGGGTCCTGTGGCGGGCGTGGGTTAGGGTGGTGGAGGTGTGGAGGGCGTGCACCAGGCGCCCCACCAACCGCTCCAGGCGTGCACTCTGCCCCACCGTGCACGGCTCACGTGCCATCACGTCCTCCACCACGGCGCAAACCTGCGAACTAATACGTGCACATGATGATCATAGTAAAAGGATTTCACTGCTATGCAGACTCAGGATTCCTTCCTCTCTAATGACAGTGTAGTAAACTGCCTAGAGTTGCTAGGAACAAGGGAACGAGTGTACCAATAACCTGAATATTACCTTGCAACAAGAGCGTCAATAAACTGCCATTACCATGTAACGTGTGCCAGTAAACTGACCAATACTTCGCAATGAGTGTGTGAATAAACTGACCATTACCTTGTAACAAGTGCGGCAACAAACTGCTTGAATACTTTCTGGCAAGAGGTCCAAATGAATAGCATTAACACCTTATTTGAAGAGTGTCAGTAAACTGACTGATAACATGCAACAAGAGTGCCAACCAACCTTCCATCTCTCATACCCTCAGGTGATGGTCATTCTGTCCTGAATATCATCTGCATACGGCAGAAACGAATATACATACAGCAACAGAGATCCCAAATATATAAATATACAAGAATTCAATACATAGATTACAAATAACGAGATTTCAATTACCCTAAAGATAGATTAACAACCGTAACTCTTGTTGATGAGCGGAAATATCGAAGGTGATTACGTCTGTAGATGTATGACCCTGAGACGAGTTATGTGTTCCTGGAAGAAATATACCCAGTTTCGTGTATTCCCGACGCGTAAGGCTTTGATTCTTGCTTAATGATCAATAGTGACAATCTACAATCAATGATTACTTGATTATTTCGGCTTTCAAGCATTGCGATTGCCAGGGGTCATTAGGGCTGTCAACTTCAAGTTATAATCACCAGTCGAAAAAAAACTTGGATGACTCCTTCAGGTGTTCAGTGATGACTTCAAGTTATTAACGTTTATAGGGCCATTTAGTAAAACATAAAGGATCAAGTTCTTATATACTGTGAATCTTTTGGCTGATTTGTTTATCTGTTTCGTTTCAGAGTAACATTTCCCGCTTTAATCTTCGATTTTGTCTTACTTTCTCATATACTGCTACAGTTTTATAGAAAGTGAAAATTGAAATATTTAAAGTTTTCCGAGTAAAATTCTGATGTAATTGATAACTGTCAGATGATCGTTACCCCAATCCCACGTCAGCCATGGCTGGGCGTGGACGTGCTTACATCTACACTCGAATGTGTGATTCGAACCTGGAAGTTTGGTCGAGTCTGGTTCGACCCAGTGAAAGGGCGGGACGTATCGAATCCGACGGTAAACGAGAGAAAGACGTGCTCAGGGAGGACCTACAGCTTAGTGATTCATGTTCTTCTCAGCTATGGGAAACTCGTGGGGTCAAGTGAAAGTCGTCGAGGGAAAGCTTCCGGGAAAGAGACTGGAAGACCGGGTTGGAGGCGACAACTGGAGTGTTAGAATAAGCACAGACACCTCCTCTGAACCGGAGTCGTGGATGGATATTATAGATGGATGTGAAAAGGGAGGGCTAGTGAGAGCATCATTAGGCAGTTGGGTCTCAGAAAATAAAGATATTAGGAGAGGTACTAGACAGATGGTGTTCAACGGAAGAGAGGTTACTAGACTACGAATGTTGGTGTAGTGGATAGGAAAATAGACGGGTCTATCGGAGAGGGAAAGATCGTGGGAGGGGCTGATACTATTGCAGTCTGAACCTTCCCTCTCTCTTTGGCATTAGTCTTACTCTAAAGATCAGAAAATATCACTGGATCCGGTCCATTAAATCCACAGTAAAGTTATTTAGTGGGACATTGCCTGTTGACTACACTGTAGGACAAACACAAGGTCCTGAGGCGTAACATTGAAATGTATTGTATTGGAAGACTAACTTATGGAAGGAGAGGCAGTGCACGGTTGAATGAATACGTATGGACGTTCGCTGATGAAACAGTTGTTTCGAAAAGGATGAACCTTCTGAAGCATTCTAATGCATAGAAATATAATCCTACACAGAGAAAAAAGAGAATGTAAATAAAAAGCAACGCAAAATTATGGAAAAACTATGAAGTTTATATTAAAAGGAGAAGGACAAGCCATTTTGGAAGAGGGGCAAGTTGTCACAGAAGGAGGGTTTGTGTGTAAAGCAAGGAAGGACTGGATACGTGAGTTAGGCTGCTAATGCCAAGGGACTGGGTACTCACTTAGGTTGGAGGTCCAGCAGCTCCATTTCCCGTCGAAATGAGGCTCCTCGAGCGTCCGTCAACTCGAAGGTCAACCCTGCAGGATAGGGGGAAGGTCTTCATGACTTTTGGTAGAAGTGCTCGTCAGGAACTGGAGGAAAACAACACTGGAAAGCTTGTACTCTGATAAGATCATCATCTCTGTGACAACTGAATGCAAGATGGCAACCCTCCTCTTGGAAACTACCAGTACATGGTTCCTGAAGTCGTGTTGTAGAAGTACTCTCAAACACACCCACCAATCAACATTAAACTGATCACAGAATTCTATGATCCCATCTTTTATATGTCTTAATCAGTGTGGACTGAAAAGGTCCAAATACATCTGAGAAATCCAGATAAAGAACGGTCGGATTCTGGCTATATAACTAAAAATATCTAAGTAGTTACTAACTGGGTAAACACTAACGTGGTATGAAAACTAGTCATTTCTTGTGCTTAGTCTAATGATAGATTAGTGATAGTTTGCTACAAAAAGATTCTGCCAAACCTGAATCTCTTCATCTGTAATGATTGTAACTAAACACGGAAGATGTATTCCAAGACTTACCGGGAGGATAGTAGCGCAGATATATACGTTTCAGATTCATGATGCAAGTGTTGGCTTACTGAAGAGATTTGTTTACAATTTCCATGACAACAGCAGGAAAAGATGCATTTTCTCTTATAAATTAGAAGAAAACTATCCATATTTTAATGGTATACTAAGGTAAATCGTAGTATTCTTCTTCAAACTGTCGGAGATGTAGTATTTGTACTCAGTTTGTCCCGAACTGTAAAAGAGAGCTAATTCCAGCTTACCACCAGCACAAAATGCTACCTTCGTCATCTGATACAGCTTTTCCTGACATGTGAGTGGTACAATTATTCCTAAACTGTAAGCTGTGCAGTTTTTCTTTTCCCTGTCGCAGCGCACGTCTTTAACTACAACTGTAAGTCAGTCACTCCTTTCTTCACCAAGCCCAAATAACGAATTACTATATTTAAGAAGTATTACCTTAATCATTAATATCAAACCAATTTGGTGTCAAAAAACCAATACGAAAACCTAAAAACGAACAACTCGAACTGGCTTCCAGACCCACTGAAGAAATCCGTCAATAATAAACTACCTTAGATAACGGGCCACATCCATTAGGGAACGCTTTTGACTACGGAATGCCACTTGTATTCAGTCAACCCAATTAGCTGGCAATGAATTCCCCCTCACCAAGGAACAACCCGTTGACAAAATACTGCAAGCTGCAGACAACCCTAAATGTCACACCCCAGGTGATGACCCTAGTTAACGCGCCTCCTACAGTGGGGTTGTGATCAACACGAGGTACTGTTTAACCTCCAACACCTGCGCTAGGGGTAATGTGGGACGCAGGTGTCGGGTGATGGAAAGCGAGAGTGTTACGAGAGGTCACACCTGTGGCGTAGTGCGTGTGCCCAGAACGAGGGGAGGAGGGTGGTGCACAGGGAGGGAGCAAAGGAGGGAGAGAGGACTGGCGATTTGGGGCGCCATATATGAAGCAAGAGATAACGAACCCCGGAGGAAGAACACTGATCTGGAGAGGGCGAACATTGAAGTGGGGTAGGTGGACAGCGAACAGAGAGGAAAAGCCTTTGAGAGGAATTACCGAACGCAGGAGACAGCACACTGGATGAGGTTTCGGGGAAATGCTTTTTGTGGGTAGGAAAATTTACTAGGGATGAGGGGCACTGGATAAAGAGCGGAAACGGAAGGATGAAGAAAAGGGATACAGTAGGACTGATGGAGGAGGCACAAGGGTTTGGAGGGCCAAGGGTTCGAGACAGGAACGCGCAAATCATTTATGGAGTCAAATATATACTCTAAAAGTCTAAAGGAAGGTTTAATAGCGTTTCCAGGCACCGAGAGCTGGGTAGCAAGACGAGAAGTGTGCTAATTGGTTGCTCGGATCCCCAGGTACTGCTGCACTCCCTTGGGTTTCCAGGAAGTGACATCCTCAGCCGCATCTGGATTTCTAAAATGTTTTAAGCTTCAGGGGTCTGCTCTAAGGTCGTGTGTCGTCCCTTCTGTTCAGTCAAGAAGTACCACTGGAGTATTGTAGGGAAAGAAATATGACGTATTCAGCAATCTAGATTCGATGCTGTTCCGCTGAGATGGGTACAGTTATAGAGAGGAACTGTGAAGTTGAGGAACGGAGGGACGGGAGGCGAGTCGACGGATGTGTAGAGGAAAGGGAAATTACTATGACCGAGGGGGAAAGTGTGCAGGTGTGGCAAGGTTCTCAGGTGTGCCAGACAGGGTGGTATTGCGAGAGAGACAACTAGGAGGTGGTTGCGGTGGTGGCGTTGAGCTGCATCTGTCCCTGGCCCGGGGCTTGTCGCCTCACCCTCTCACAAGTCTTGCAGGCTGGGACCTCTTGAGGTGTTCCTCGTTGTACGTGAGACGGCGACCTCCTACCAGCTATGTATAGTCCCTGGTACCTCCGTCGCCCCAGACACAGGGGGCGGGAGTAGTACCACGAACAGGAAGGACCCACCCCCTCTCACTGCACACGCTGACACCTACTGACAGAGACAGATTTTACTTTTTGGTGAGAATATCTTTTTTCACTCGTCCTCGCTTGTCTTAGAGCTTCCTGTGCTAGTTTTCGGTGCCACTTCAGTGCAGGTTATGTTCCACCCGTCGTAGTGCTGTTATCGTGGATGTCGAACCAGATCACAAACGTGGAATCCTTAATTACACAGTGCTGACTATTGTCTTACCTCTGAACATCTGGTATAATTAATCTGGGGAGGTCTTTGACAAGTGCCCACTGCAGGGAAAGGTTATGTAAAGTGCAGAAGATCTTGGAGTGAGATGAGAATACAAGAAGAGAGATTTTACACCAACCTGGAGGCTGCGACGTCCGATCTTATACCTTCCAGTGAAGGAGCCACAGGTAGACGATCAGAAGCAACGCTGTAATCATCACGATGAAGGTACGTGTCGTGTCTATCTCTTCCTAATGTGTAGAAGAAATGTTGACTCAAACTTTTCAGACTCTTCGTGAATTAGAAATTCATTATCCAGATCAAATATAGCAAGAAGAAAAGAAACTTCTCAGAGGCTCACTTTTAAATGAATTATGAATGTAACTCGCCTGTATGACTTGGGGATATTAAGGCCGATATGAATGTCTCAGGCCACTACACCACGGACACCAACTTGTTCTCCATCACTTACCAAGCAACCATTCCTTTCCCGATATGTCATTTCATCCGTCTTTACATTATCCCAACTCCATTTAACCAACCAACGATACACGGAACTCAGAGTATAGCTTTGATGGACAGATATATAATTCGTCTGTAATTGCCTCATCATTTCATCTGACAATGGCTGATTCTGTAAACACAAGTAGAAACCGTGTCGGACATGATATTGGAAACTAGTGATAGAGTCATAGTCCATACTGTTATTGTCTGTCATCATTCTCGAGTTGTCATATCGAGGAGGATGAATGACAGTGTCTAGGCACTTGATATGTAGCCAGAGACGTGACTTCATCAACGGGCAGCCAGAGGCCCGACCCCATCAACGGGCAGCCAGAGGCCCGACCCCATCAACGGGCAACCATGGAACCGACCTCATCAACGGGAGAAAGAGAACAGAACTTCATCAACGACAGCCAAAGACCCGACCACATAAGCTCCGGCTCGGGCCACACCTGTTGTGTGTGTGTGTGTGTGTACCATCGGGTTATTGACTCTCCCACTCTCACTAACACTTACAATCTCACTAGCATTTGCACTCTCCCAGGGACTTACAGTCTCACTAACACTTACAAACCACTGAAACGTACCCTTTCGCTACCACTCATACATCCATTGGCACTTAAACTCTCCCAAGCACTTACGCTTTCGCAACACTTACTCACCCTCTCACTCTCACTAGCACTTACCCTCTCGCCACCTCCCACCGCCGCCACTGTCTTGTGCACTGGCTAGCTAGACCGTGAGTCACCTGCCCCCCCACACCCCACCCCCACTCCCGAGCAAACACGCACACCTGAAATGATGAATTCTAGTCAGAGGTCAGTGACCCCATTCCTGTAGCGCGGGCTTACGTGACCCCCTTCCTCTCGTACCATGGAGGGTCACTGTGGCCTTCTCCCTCTCCTGTAGCACTGGGACACAACGAATTAGATGTAACTAACATCCCAGAAGCAACTCATCTTTCCTATGACCAGACAGTGCACACACACACACACACACACACAAGGTGCTCACATACCACATAAGGCCAAAACTAGAATATGCTTCTCAAGTCAGGAGGTCACCGCGCCTAGAAAAGCACAAAGAGGTAATAGAGAAGGTCTAGAGGACTGCATCAAAGACTGTGCTAGATTTAAGAGCCCTGAGTCACAGGGAAAAAAAAGAGGGGGGGGTTATAGAGGCCTTATATTTACCTACCTGTGACGAGAGAAGAGTGAGGGGTGACCTGATCACAACTTTTACGGCACCTTTTAAAACCTAAGCAACGAAGTCGACAGTGAACAGTTCTTCGAAAGATGTAAGGATAGGGCAAACAGAGGGCAGAAAATGTCCTAGATGGGGGTGGGGGGGAGTGTGCAACTCCCTCCCTCCCCGTACAGCACAATCAGGTAATTACATCTACCTGGAAACAATTTAGGTCGCAGGACACACGATAAAGCTCACGGTAAACAACCCTCCCGTAGCCAAGATCATATGTGATCATACGAAAGATAACAGAGCTTACATACCTCTCACAGCGATAGATAACATCACCCACCCAAGATAACACGCCACGGCCATACTCAGCCAAGATTACATAGCATACAAACAGCTTAAGATACCCAGACGCAGCTTATTGCTCAAAATATGCTAACATATAACAAATGTAACACACTCAGAGACAGGTGAAAGCACGCAGTACAATCAGAGATAACTAAGAACATAGTGAGATAACTAATTTCACGCAACTCACTTAGTGATAGAAGAAAAATAACACCAGAGACATTTATGATCACAGAATGCATCAAGAATGATCAAGATAACAAGGAGGGCTGGAATAACACGAAGCTTCCACAAAGAGATAACTCAACACATCTAAATACAAACAAGATACCACATCAACCCATTCACAGATACCTCAGCATACACATACCATCCAAATGTATCCAAGATCACGTATCACACCGAGACAAGTAAGATCACACATCATAACTACATATAACAATAATCACACAACACAGCAACGCGGGCAGCAAAAGACAATAACATAATGTACAGTCAGGGTCGTCCAGTTATCATTGCATCAAGTAATAGGGTACGTATCTCTGTTATCAGTAAGGTTATCTCATAATCATAAGTTTCGATAGTTATCAGGATAATTACCATTCATTTAGTAACAGTATCATCGAAACAGTCCATTGTAGTTATCATCTTACATTGTCGGCCAGCGTCATCACATTCATCACACCAAACATTCTCGCCATTAAACATCACAGGTCATCACACTCGTCATCGGAGTTATTATACCCTAAGTTATCATCATGCTCAACACAGTTATCATCCACGGTCACACATCAACAGTCATCACCAACTCTCACATCAGGTCATCATCCACGCCCACCCATCAACAGTCATCATCCACGGTCACACATCAAGTCATCATCCACTCTCACACATCAGTAATTACCATCCATTCATCATCAACCATAATCATGGCAGTCATCATAACAGCCATCCCCCAGTCATCGCACGTCGTCACCGCCACTACAACAGCCAAGCCAATAGACAATACGCTTATCTCCCTTATCTCCGGCGTTATCAGATACCCCCCCCCCTCAGCTCTGCAGGTCCCGGCCAGAATTGCTAATAAGCAATGATCTTGCATTACGGGTCGGTCACGCACGGAACACGGGCGTGAACGATCGACAACTACCAATTACGCCGTGCTAACGAGCAGGCTCGGCTAATAGCCCGACGGTCCCTGAGGAAGCGTAGGAACGGAGTCTTCGACAGACGCGTCCTTGAGGAACGAGGCGACGGAAGGACTCTCCTCACGGAATGACAGAGGCTCTGTCTCCTGTCATTAGTAATCTGTGATCATCAAATAACAAGGTAATAAGTGAGAATTCATTTCGAGTCTACTGCACAGCTGTTCCTCTTGAGAGACAGGATGTAGAACATCCTCATTTCGAGAGACAATTACCGTTTCGCTAGAATGCTGTCCTTGGCTGTCTCACGCCGACACACACTCCGATGGAAATCCATCAGATGGCCAAGGGCGGCGGCATTATCACCGCTACCACCACCACCTCCTGCCTGCCACCCACCTGCCGTGGCTGCCGCGCCCCCAGCTGAGTCTCGCAGATGGTTCAGGGGAGGCGATAACTCACATCTGTCTCCGGCCACCAGCTGTGCTGAGTACTGCCTGAGCTCATGAGTTCCTCCTACCCGGATGTGCTG
>JAUUDW010566408.1:0-11980 GCA_032361385.1 Panulirus guttatus | reverse complement strand
AGAGAGCGTCATCAAAGTAAGAGAGGCACGCCACACGTGGCCATAAAGTGGTCCTGAGAGCCAACATATCAAACACAAGCTACAAGAAATAATCCGGCCTCGGCTGCTGTTCCTCCGTGATACAATATTGTTGTAGTAGATATTTCAAGTCACAGGATGGACAACCACATCAATTCAATTCCACACCGGATTATTCCATTCCCAGTATGTACCTTGCCAGGCTGGTCCCTTCAGTTCGTCTCCACATAAGCAGTACTCTCCCAAACGCCATGCAAATGTTGGATCTATACTGCAATCAAAATAATGCCGGCTGGAAGCCCAGCACACATATTTCGCTGTATTATTGTGTGGCCGACTGTCAGGCTGACCACACAGAGGAAGGAGATTGAAAATTATTGCTAAACATTTGGTCGCGCTGCTCTCTCAATTCCCAAACGCCCTGCGGTGATAATGGAAATCATGGCGGGACCGGCCTCCCGCGATACATGGTGAATATTCTAGATAACTCTTCTTTATCCCCTGCTGCCACGGCCCAAGACCATGGTTTTCGAGGCCCGGTATTCCTCCCCCCCTGCACACGTGAAAAGTCCTCGCCAGCCTTTATTTAAATGCAGGAGAAGGCTATGGATATGAGGCTTTTGGCGGAATCGATGAACAAAGAATGACGAGCAAAAAGCGCGGGTAAAAGAATGCCGTGTTCCGATTGGTCAGTTCTTCGGCGTCCAGTGGTCATCGAGAGCTGATTGGACGAGGCATCCAAGAATAATAATCTGGTAGATTTACTCGCTGGGTGGCGCTCGGGAATGGGGGGAAAAGAAGAAGGGATATAAATATTTAGTGGCAATGGATATTAGGGGCAAGGAGATGGATAAGCTGCGACGTTATAAACCGCCGGTGAACCATCGGAAGACTTAAGAGGGGCGGGCGGTCCGCTGCGCCGAACTCATCACCGACGAACTCATGCATAAAGCGTCGAGAAGAGGAACTATTGGTGCTGCTGGTGGCTCTCTGGCGATGCTCTGGCGCTCGCACAATACACTCGCACTCACTCCGCCAGCCAGCTAGTTTGTTCTAAATTTGGGAAGACAATGACAACAGGCAGGCAGTCCCTCCGCCATCACGTTACTTATGTTTGTGAGACGATACTGACACCTTTACTTCCCCCTCTCTCTCCACTCTTTTTGTCTCGTATGAATAATTCATTATCCTTTATTACTCCGGAGTCTTTTCGACAGCGTATTCACTTCGAGGCTGAATTTCAAGGGGAACATTGTCCGAAGAATTAGAATAAATTTGTAGGTCCTGCGGCCTACCTGACCATCGGGAATGGTGGTCGCGATGTGAGTCTTGTTAGTTAGGGAACTTCATGTGATGAATCACTCTGCCTCCAGTGTTGCTGCTCTGACGCTGCTACTGTTGTCGCATCTGCTGTTGTTACTTATGTTGCTTCTCCTTCTACTGTAGCTACTGTTCGTGCTTCTGCTATCGCTGCTGATCCTGCTACTTTTTCTGTTGCTGCTATTGAGGCTTCTCTTATCGTTCCTGATGTTGCTACAGCTTCTACTTCTATTTTTTACAGATATGGTTCTTGCTTCTACTGTTGCTACAACTGCTGCTGTTGCTTTTGTTATTGTTGCTAGTGGTGTTATTGTTCCTGCCTTTGCCACATCTGTTGCTATCGCTGTTGATACTGCAACTACAGACAACATCATTCCTGTTACTGTTCCTACTGCTACTACTGCTACTACTACTTCTACAACTAACCTCAATACTTTCACCATCAGTGCACAGCCACAGTACCTTCTCTCAGCAGTGCTAAATCATGAAATCCCGCTCCGTCCAGAGTCCCACTCAAGGAAGAGTCCCACTCCATCCGAGTCCCACTCTATTAGTGTCCCACTTCATCCGGTCCCTACACCGTCCAGAGTCCTACACTAGCCAGAGTCCCACTCCAGCAAGAGTCATATGGAAGAGTCATCAACAAAAGTTCTTCTCAGGCAAGACACCCCCTGATACACAGTTCCTTCCCCCCAAAGAGTTTCCTCAGCCAAGAGTACCCCCAAAGAAACTGCCCCGTTAAGAGTTCCCTCCTACACTGAGAGAGCTCTCCTCTCCCCTGCCCGCCCGTCCCCCAGGAGGAGACCCCAGCAGTGAGAGTCAAGAGCGGGTGGCGGGAGGCGGGGCGGGGAAGTTTGAAATATAAGGAGAATATATACAATTCCCGGGAAGGCTGAGCCATCACAGGGCGGAGGGTCAGGAGCGGTGGCCATTATGTGTGCGTCTGTGTTGTGGTCAGCCGCTGGCCTCCTCCTACTACCCGGCTTGGGAGAGGGTAGACAGCAAGAGTGGGGAGAGAACGGAAGAGGGGAGACAACAAGGGCGGGGAAAGGGAGAAGCAGATGGTTGGTATGGGAGAGAGAGAGAGAGAGAGAGAGACGATTAACGACATTTTCCTATATTGTAAGTTAATCAGACATTTGTCGTTTCTGTCCCACAAGCGTGAGAATTTATCGGTTGTTTTTACATTTTCATACCGACTGTGTAGCATGGCGTTTTCTCTGTCGTAATCGTCGTATATCAGTCCGTCCGTCCGTCCGTTGTGAGGACCCGTATTCTGGTTTAGTAAAGACGAGTTTGACCTGACCCTTGCAGGTCAGGTCAAACGCATCAAAGTGTATGCTTTATGCAGGTGTTTCCCGGTATGTAAAGAAAATAGCGGAAGACCCGTAACTATTGCTCTTTATGAGAAGGTTTAACCCAGACCTTAACCCGGCTTATAAGAGCATTACAGCTGTGACCATGGAACTTAACAGAAATATCTTTTATATTTGGCAAACAATATTTTCACTCATCCTGATTTCACTGCCAATAACTGTGTTGCACTGCAGGCGACACAAGTGTTCCATGGAACACACCTCTGCTTCGTCGATTATTTGTTTATGTTTGTGACTTATATGGAATTTTCCGTTTTTTATTTCCTCTCTATTTTTTAGCACTTGTATTCACACTTATGATCTGCTCTCTTGTTGCGATATTGTTACCGAACTGCATATTCCTGGATTTTAAACGGGTATTTTCTGTGTGTGTGTGTGTGTGTGTGTGTGTGTGTGTGTGTGTGTGTGTGTGTGTGTGTGTGTGTGGAAACCACACTTTACTAATTCCCTGATTTTGACATTTTCTGTTCGTTAATGTATTGTCATTTTAGAAATAACTGTATCTTCTTGGTCATTTCTCCATTTTCCCAGCGGCGTACCCTATATACTGGTTGAGGAACACTCTCTCCCCCCAAATGATCTTTCGCATCTTTCCTTGATTCTCTTTCTCTTCCGCTCAGTCTATTGACGGTAGAATTCCCTGCCTGCTCGACAACGGAACGATGAAACGTTATTGACATCCTCTGACAATTTATCCTCAAACAGAGTAAGCCAAGGTTTAAAACAGTAATGTTAATAAAATGAAAACGGTTTATAGAGTGAATAACTGTTCATTTAGAAATTGCTGTGTGATATATACGGGAAATTTGCATAGCTGTAATACAATATGCTAGGATGACGCGCTTGGCGAGGAAGCTGGGTAGCTGGCTCTGTGTTGCTTATCAATGGTGGCACAAGGCCACCTCCTCACTCCACTCATTTCCCGAGTTTGGAGAAAAGGGATCACTGCAATCTTATTCTGGACTGGATGGATCGTGCTTATCGTACTGAATCTTAGCCACTTGCACTCGATGGCACGACGCTTGGGCACGACGGTACGACCCGTCAATACGACAGCACACCTTTGAGCACAAGTGCACGACCCTTAAGCACGACGGCACGCCCCTTGAACACGATGGTACGGCCTTTGAGCGCAGCGGTACGATCTATGGGTATAATGCCCTGATAATGACATGATTGCACCCGTATCGTGCCATCGTGTTCAAGAATCGTTCCGTCGTGCTCAAAAGTCGTACCGTCGTGCCCAGAGGTCGTACCGCCGTGTTCAAAGGTCTTATCGTCATGCTCGAGAGAGTAAGGCTTATGAAGATAAATGTAAACAAAATTCATGGTTCTTTAGATGACATAAGTTCCGACCACGTGTGATCCCCGGATAGAGGAACTCAGGTGAGAGTGTAGACGATGACAGACGAAATGATAATATAATTTTACATTTTAGTCTAGAAAATCTGGATGAGCTCCGATTACTCCAACACGAACACCTTATTGAGGTTCCAAGCAGAAGGCAGTTGAAAAGGGAATTATATATACGTTCTGGCAGCGGACTCTATGGCGGTCGATCTTCCTTCAGTATTTAGGATCTTCGTTCTTTGTTGACCAGCGAGAGGGAGTGTTTAACCCTCTATGTACCATCCTGGACGTTATGTACGCAAACCTAAACCAATCCAAACGCTAAGGAACCGTTTTTCACACACGTGGTGTATGTAGCTCTCACTGTATGACTGGTGGTGGGGTGTCCGTAGTTATGAATAACATCTTAAATGATCAGCCGCATCTGTCATCACTCAGAGATCTGTCCCTCGACAAATGATGTTTAAACCTGATTGCCTTTTCCCGCGACAGCAGCCTTTCTTCGTCTGTTCCTTGCGATACCTCACTAACGTGGGAAATGGAGATCAAGTATGAAAAAATACACATGATCACAAGAGCTACACCCTAGTGACCATCACGAGAGTTCAAGCGACAGCCACGTCCCTTCGTCCACAGCATCTCACTGCCGCCAGCTTCAGGCCCAGCCTGTCCTCAGCACCTCCCAGCCACTGGCCCAAAACCCACCCTGTCCTCAGCAACTCCCAGCCGCAAGCCCGAAGCCCAGTCTGTCCTCAGCACTTCCCAGCAACTAGCCAAGAACCCTTCCCGTCTTTAGCACTTCCCAGCCGCCGACCCTGTTCCCAGCTAGTCCTCAGTACCTCCCAGCCACTGCCCCAGGACCCAGCCTATCCTCAGCAACTCCCAGCCGCCAGCCCGAAGTCCAGCCTGTCCTCAGCACCTCCCAGCTGCTGGCCCGGGACCCAGCGCGTGAATATTTCCTCTGTATTTACTCCGAGAGAAGCAGCTGCGCGTCGGACCCCGGCAAAATGGAGGAAGTGATGATCCTGCGGGAGTTAGGGATGACCTGCAGGTGTCTGCCGCCAGCACAGATGTAGAAAGATTCTCAATAATCTTCCGGAACCTCGAACCTCTTACCTCCTTCCTCTAACGGCGGGAACACCGTACTCACGACGGTCTATTTTAGTCGCTATTTTGTGTTTATGTCTTGGTTACGAAGGGACAAATTAGCTCCTGAGTCGACGATAGAGGTTTAATTATAGCAGGGGCGGTATAATTCATCACGCGACTATAATCGGCGAGACGTTTAGCAAAAATGACCATTAATTGTTACAAATGAAGCCGGTGGAAAATAGGGATTAGTTAGCTCTTTGGCCGAGAATACGCATCGGCGGCCCTCTTAATTCATGACCTCCTGGCACCTTCTCCCTAACCAGGAACTTCTCGTGCTCCGCCCGCGATCACTCAGACGTAATTTCTCTTTTGGGGATCATTGGCTATTACCAGGGCCCGGATGAGGGTCCCTCCCGGTTCACCACCAGTAGTTGGGAACCCAGGTGGGGCCCCCACCCCCCATCTCGGTACACCAACAGCAGGAAGGGGTAGGACCCCAATGAAGTCCCTCCGTACACCAGGGGGGGGGGAGCAAAGGTGAGGGTTCTCCCCTGTACACCAGATGAAGGCTCATAGTCCAGCTGGAAGGTTCAGAGTCCATCTCGGAAGCTCGAAGGCTCGTGACTCATGCTAGCGTCTGTAAAGACTCCGCTCTCAGACGTTCAGACTATCACTTGAGCCCCTAAAGGTTCAGACTCTACTTGGAGACTGTGCGGGCTCAGAGTTCAATTGGGGATTTTAATAGTTCGGAATCCTCTTGGAAGTTGCGATGGTTTTTAGGAGACAGACCTGAGTCTTCACCTCGCGTAATCTTTAGAGATTAAAAGATGATAACTTCCTGCCAGTTTGCGGGTGTAGGGAGGAGTGTCGATGGCTGGCTGGTAGATCACTTGTTGCTGACACAGCGGAAGGGTCACGTTCGCGCACCCAGTACAGCTGACATCATGTTTGCTTATATTTAAGATCTCCCCTTCTACGCTCTGGGCAAACAGAACCACAAATTATGGATTTTCGATAACAGTTAAATCTCCGCCTCAGAAGGGTCACCAAGTAGCTGTAAACTGTAAAGATACTGACCTGGATTAACCCATTAATAACACATGGACATGAACTCTGTAGAAAAAAGATATTCATTTCCGCAGAAATGAAAGTGTATATCCCACATCGTCCGTCGAAGCCGTGAGCTTAGGTCTTCGGAACATAATTTATACAAGCCCAGTACGGGGAGTAATCTCTCCCTGGCTGGGGCTCATGTGTAATCGATGACAGGACCAGATCTCTCCCAGAAATTACATTTTGAGTGTCCTGGCCGCTACTCGTCCGCCAGAGACGCCTCAGAATTACAATGTTCTGAAAAAGAGGTGAAAAGAAAGAGTACAATTTCTTGGCAAGGAAAACTGTGCTTCATTCACAGTTCCTCGTCCACATCTGCCACAGTCTTTCGTCCACGTCTGTCAGTCTCTCGTCCACGACTTTTACAGTCTCTTGTCCACTTCTGTTCGTCTCTCGTCACTGCTGTTATTTGGAGAAAGCATCATAGTTATTTTTTCCAGATGTATTTATGTAAGGAATTTTCTTGCAACTTTTACAGATCAAATCTTAGTTTACATGAATGTACAGGTGAAGGAAATCGTCGACCATTGTTTAACGTCATTACTGATGTACTTTATCGTTTTCTAGACACTATACAGCACAGCATGCATCACGAGCACAGGTCGTACTGTGGTCGTGGTGGTGGTCGGCACGACTCTGGCTCACTGGCAAGAACTCTGATGTTGTTTATGTCTGTGTTTAGGTGTGTTCGGACCGGCAGATCTGGCGTGACTCCTTCACCAGTACTATGTATTAACTGGCACGCTCCTCTGTTTATGAATTTGTATTACGTTATATGAATTTATGTAGTGTGAGATGTATATATCAAGCGTGTATTATTACCATGGTTAGGACAACAATGTGACTGTAATTTTGCCTGAAATTAAGGTAATTACTTCTTATGGAAGTGGATCGCGGCGATGGTTAAGTGAGGTGCTTACTATGCCTAAGCAACGTGGCCACCGATCCTCTTCAAACTTTACAGGAGATTCTGAATCAAGGCGTTTCCTCCTCATTCCAGAAATGGAATTTGTTTTTCGAGTAACTGGAGGGGAGGGGGAGGGGTCCCAGGAGGCAGAAGGATGGCGCTGGAACTTAAACTCCTGAGGAAACATTTCTCAAGACAGAGTAACAAATACATACATAAAGCGAATATATTTCACGTCTTCATCATACTGACATTAGTCTCAGCACACATGGCGTAGACGGCCGCTGGAAAACCGCGTCTCACAAAGAATCTCTCCGGCCTAAGAAATGCCATCGTTCCCTCAGCTCTTGTTAACAGTCCCCACACACGAGGCGCAAGGCTGAGAGTGCGGACGCGTAAGCATGATCCCTACTCCATACACTTCATCCTGACAAATAAACCCGCACCATAACTCTCAACCTAATCGCTGGACAATGGCATATTTATGCGAATTTTGTCAGTGCGGACTCCACGTGACGGAGAGAATGGTGCCATAACTGTCCCCCTGGCGGCCATTGGCGAAGTTACTGGGCAGGGCGGCGGCCATCTTAGGATTACTGTCCCACCTCGCTTTATTACACGCCTCGTTCTGGCCACAGTGATGACCTGCTGATGTTTTTATAATGCCTTTGGCTTTTCTAGGAGGGAGCAATTGAGTTGTGGGTGTTGTTAGCTGTAGTGGGCATGTTTATGTTCTTTATTCACTTGTATACATTGCTGTATCATGGTGCATTTACTGTGAATAACATACACATACACGCACACACACACAGTTTTCATGAATTATTCAAAGCGAAAAAAGAGACTATGCCTGTGTATCACTTACGGTTTAGCTGTTGTCATGATACAGAAATAAAAATCAAATAGTTTTCTGCTGGAGGATATCGTGTTACCTTTGATCAGTAATACATGAGAGTAAATGTAAATACTAAATAATACTACGCTTTCCACGGCAATTTGGTGTTTGTTTGTTAAGAAAACATTTGCAACTTATCATATTTCTGACACGAACTTCCATTCGTATAACTCATTAAACTAAGTAATTGACTCGCATAGTCAGTTACAAGAACCAAACTTTTACTTTAGTACTACACACAAACTTTTGGCTTAGCGTTTTATTCCCCCAACATCGAGTCCGTCCACCAGGCTGGAAATCAATATGATAATCGTGGGGTTATGAAGCTAACTGGTTGAGACACATGGCAGCATAGCGTGTGGTGGTTAAGTATGAACTAATGGCCGTGTGAGTGAGGGTAACACAGTCCAACGCCGCTCATGCCATGCCGCCCACTGCCGCCCTCGCCCCCGCCACCTGCCGGCGTGTCGTGAACGCTGCTACTTGTGGGCAACCTGACGCCCCTTCTTTGCCTCACGGGCTTCGACCCCAGGCGCGCCAAACCCGCGCGCCTGGACCTCACGCGCGTGGGCTATATATGTACACTATCGAGTCTGCCACCAGTTTCTGTCTGTTCCAGTCACCAGACAAATCATCACTTTTCGTGCATTCTCTCAAGAAGGGAGAAACTAAACAGATAAACTCCTTCATATACATACAATCACCATTGTAAACGACAGCTTCATTCTCGTCAGTCGCAGATCCAATTGAGATGCGGATGCGACACCTCGGGACACATAAACATTCGTACCACTGTAAACATGAATCTATTTTACAATGGCTTACGCGAGCAATGATGCCTCTTTAAACAAAGATTTGTTTTACACTCTTCCAGATATAGGCACTTGCGTTATTGTAAATAAGAATTCAGTTTACACCTGCTAGACATAAGCGTTGATGCCTATGTAAACAAGGATCCGTTCAACAGTGTCAGATGTAAGTTCTTCTTTGTAAACAAGGAGCCATCCTCTATCCCTAACGATCCAGCTCCCAAAGCTAATGTAAACAAAGCCTTTTTTTTCAAAAACGACATGATACAAATCCCACCATCACAATAGAGGAAAACTTTTTTACATCAGATAGCCGTAAATTCCAACACTATTGTAAACAGAGATTCGTTTTACACCCCGGCAGCAGGAAGGGCGAGTGCCTCTGTAAACAACAGTGTCTGGAGCGCCGTCCTGTTTACTGGCTGACGTTACTGGTCAAGCTCATTACCTGTTGTCCCAGGAGACGCCACAACGGCCCTCCCTCCTGTTGTCAGGGCCGCTCATGGCTCTTCTCAACGGTATTCCTGATTCTGTTGCACTCTGGTTGTCTGTCTGTTGGAAGGCTGGTGTGCGTCTTGTTGAACAGTTGATGTGGGCCTGATGAACGGTTGGTGTGCTTCAGCTGAGCCGTTGTTGTGGGTCTGTTGTAAGAACAGATTAGCCCCAGAGGAGCTGTCCGTCGGCTCTAATTATCGCTGATCGGGTATTTTTCAGACTTGGTTTCTACGTTTGTTGAACATCTGTTGTGTAGGGATGTGATGAACTTCAGTCATAAGTTTGCTTAACACTGGTCATGGGTACTGGCTAGCGACATCCTATGCAATGTTCAGCGAATCTTGTTTAACGACACTCGTGATTCTATCTATGGCGAATTTCTTTTGCAGTTCCTAAATGTGCCCAATGATCATCTGATTAACAAGAATATGCCTAACGACGGCTGCAGATCCATCTGACGACAGCAGTTAACGATGGTCACAGATTCACGTAACGACGGTGGTTAACGATGGAAATTATTCTGTGAAACGATACAGATCATCATCATCTATATGATGTTGTTCGTTCATTCGTTCATTTGTTTCTCTTCATTTATCCTCCATTTTCTTCACTTTGTTGCTGATTTTAAGATCATGATTCCGGTTCTACATATCATGTTTTGTATTATACTATCTGTTTATCTTTAATAGCTTGCTCTGTGATGGTAGCCCAGTTTTTCTTTCTCGATTTATCATCTGTTTCATCCCCTTTCATTAGAGCTTTAATTGATTCATTAGTGTTTCATATGCTTAATTGAAACTCACCCTCTCACTCATAGCAACTTCTGTTTTATCTCACTTAATTAGTGTTCCATTGTTATATTGTCATTACTGCTGTTCTGGCTCACTTCGCTTCATAATTCCTTCCGTAATACTCCTTGTACTTCCCCATAACTCCACGTATTTTACCATTTTCCTTTTGTTTTCTCAGTCTTCCATTTGTTCCTTTACTATTCCGATTTCTCCCCAACAGTTGCTACCGCCTTTACACCCCGTAGTTGTTGGTGGTGTCCTTCAGGGTGATAACCTGTCGCACGCGATCTTTCTTCACTCCATAAAATGGTTTATTTTCAGCCTCTCACACTGTTCACTCTTAAGCTAACATGTCCTCTACATTCTCCAAACCAATATCCTTCCCGTCTTCACTCTGACACTGTTGTTTTTCTTTTGCACTGAACACATATCCTCTCTTAGTTTAGACATGTGCAGCATCTTTAAATGAGAAAGCAGGAACGTGGTTGAATTCATTGATTCAATAACGCAATATCTACATACATTCCTTTCTAAACCTCAGTCGTTTTCTACCACTGTATTTCAGAACATTAGAATTCAACCCAAAAAAAAACATAAATATGTTGGGTATAACCATGTCCGCCATTCTGTTCTGAAAACCCCATCAGGTGAACACTTCAACATCTGCTTCCCTGGCTAGGGTTGTTGTGTGGATGTCTCAGTTATATTTTCTGTGAGCAGTAATTCCATATCTGAGGAGTTTCATTCGTTCCTGTACTGGAAAATTAAATGAATAGCGTAGATGGTCCTTCTTCACCTCCTTTATTTTCACAATGTAATCAAATGTCTTTCGCCTTATCAACTCTTCTGCTCATTGCCTGTCTTCATCCATCACTTTCAGTTCATCGTGATGTTGATTTTCTCCCTCGGTTCTGCATGTATCATTCCGGTCAGTGGTCTTGTGGGCTGCCTGTGTGTGTTTCAGCTCCCATGACCCGGAATCGAGGCACTAGCCTTAAGGCTTGTCACCACTGTTTCCGTTTGGACACCAGTCACACATTCTGGTCTCTTCTCTCCTCAGGCTGCAAAAGTGTACAGTTCCCTTCATCTTTTCGTGTTTTCCTCTTCCCATAACTTTTTCATTTTCAGTAGCCAGGTCTGCAAACACCTGTGGAACTTAGATTTCATCATTTCACTTTTTAACCAGCATTGTTTCATTAGGGGCATATATTTGTCTGTGTCATGCTGGCTACCATAAGGGAAACAATAAACACATGAATATGAATCAAGCCACGTAGCACAGTTGTCTAGTTCTGAGTCTGTAGATTCCTAAGGGAATATTTGGATTTCTGTATATCTTATTCGACTGCGGGAAGCACTCGCTGTCTTTTACATTCGCCTTCTATATGAATGAAGCCGTATCATTTTATACTTTAATGTTTCCTCTAATTCAAACGTTCCGTCACATGTATTATCAACGCTTCTCCTAATTAACTGCTCCTGGAGTCGCTTAACTTTGGTTCCTTGAATATTTTCATTGTTTCTTAGAGATCGACGCGTCTTTTCTGCATCGGTTTGAAGCATCTCGTGCTTCGTCAACGGGTCTGTTGCTTCAGTGTAGGGTTCCCTCGCTATTATCGCCGTGTTAGGGAGCCTGCGTCTGTTCTACGCGTCTCGAACGCGCAAAGTTGCAACAGCCGGCTCAGTGGCATGTCCGGTGCTTCATAATTGGTTGAGAAACCTTGAACAGCCTCGTTAATTATCCCGAAGAGACAAATGACTTTCTACGACCACACCTCGATGTTAGTGGTTCCTCTCCGTCACGTGGGTACAGG
>JAUUDW010566297.1:0-11981 GCA_032361385.1 Panulirus guttatus | reverse complement strand
CTTGATAACTGTTATTGTTGTAATGATATAATCATGATGATCTGATTAGGATGATGGTGATGCAGGTGATGATCATTGATAATTATCATGGTATCAATGATGGTGATGATGATGATGACAGCTAAGACAGAGGAAAACATTCTTCCCAAGACTGGCGAAGTGCAGGCTTCCGGCGCACGTAAACAAAAAACATGTTTCAGCAAACGAAGTTAACCCGACCGTTTTATGCATTAACCTGGCCATGCTAAAGAATGACTTAGCCGTGCTAAAAACTAACCCAGCCATGCTAAAGATTAACCCGTCCGTGCTGAAGATCAACCCTCTCGTGCTAAAGATTAACCGGCCGTGCTAAAAATTAGCTCGTCCTTGCTAAAGATTAATGAAAGTGATCCAAAATATAACGCAACAGCACGCGTTCCACCGACCATATCTTCATCAACCACCCAACCCTCCATTGTCGTCTCCTGGACTGCCATCATCTGCCGTCCTTCTGGAGTCTGGTACAGGCAGGAGGGAGGTGTTGACCTGCCGACCGCCAGGAGAGTCTGTCCGTCACACCAACCAAAATGTAACTCTGAGCCACCAGCTGCTGACAGCCACCTCAGAAAAGTAACGTGTAAATGCAACATATTGTGGCAATGGTGTCAGAGAGAGAGAGAGAGAGAGAGAGAGAGAGAGAGAGAGAGAGAGAGAGAGAGAGAGAGAGAGAGAGAGAATACCAATTTGCATGTATCAGGAGAAAGCTTTATGCTTGTGGATCTCCCTCCACTTCTTCCCTTTCCCTGCGTACAAGCTTTTCAACTTCTCAGTATTTACGACACGTGCTTCATCAGCACACAGTTCCTGCCAGGTTTCCACCACCCTGTTGCCACAGAAAGGCTTTCAAACTCTGTGTGCAACTCATGAGTTTTCTTTCTAATATTTTGCAGCGCCTCCATGATTCATGTACTTACTCAAATGGAAGAATTGTTGCAAGCTCACATCACTATCCATACGTACTGCGTATTTCAAAATAGTTTCCATGCCTCTCCCTATCCTTCCCTACTCCTTTGTCGCCATCTTATGCTTCCCGTCTTTCCTTAACACGTTCCTGTTCTAACTACCATACAACTTTCCTAATACTTCTTTGTTCCCCTCTAAACCTGGTGGACCAAAGTAGTAACAGACATTCTGACGTGGGTTGAGCATGTGTCATATAGATCTTCCTGATCAGGAGCACTTCCTTTCCCATACATATTGAGGCAAAGCACTATTTGTTTCCTGCAGTCATTGTGGTACGGTTTCGCTCGAGTTGCAGGTTAGGCAGGTTTAATCATCCTTATGTAGCCTATATTCTACGGAATAATGTTCCCCAGACCTTTCCGTAATTTCCCAGGATGTTGCTGTATGTAGCTGCACTTCTCATAATCCCGTATTCCTCTAAAAAGCTTCCATCATTATGAAACAGGAAGAGATGAGATTTTATTCCTAGAGGCAAGTTATGAACATGTATTCAAAACAGCGTTGGTACCCTACAATAATCCCTGTAATGTTCTATTTTCAGCCTCCCTCAGTTAGAAGAAGAAGAAGAAGAAGAAGAATTTCAGTGCTGAGCAATGTCAAAGGTTTGTTTCAGTCCAATGAATATAGTCTCCTGTGAGAAAACAGTTAATCTCTGATAAGAATACAACAAATTAGCGAGACCAAGATGCATACTAGTTGGTACCAAGTGACCCACAGGTAAACACTCAGTTCTTGCTTGATGATATTCTCCAATGATATATAAAGTATGAAGTATAGTGATACCGGACATGACATTCGCCCTTTTCCTTTTCACTGATAATGACCTAAAGTTTTGCGATATCCTGAATAGAAATTCTAGCAATTTATTCAGGTTTTTCACTCTAGACTAGCCCAAAAAATGTACAATGGTCCTTTTCAGTGTCGAGCTCCTGCTATTGTGAAAACTTCTGCTTATTTTGTTTACACTTTTATTTCGTTCCCTGAGTTGATATCTTTACCATTACAATTTCTTAGTCTCATCTGATCCTTAACTCACAGTTCACATTCTGATAAAGTTGAAAAAAAAAATGGAATTTAACTTCAGTTTCTCTGATGTATCCTAAAGGCAATTCTCTACATATCCTGATATCATACTGTGTCCCTCTGCTGCTTTATGCACCTACTCATAATTAATACAGGAGGTAAAGATCTTGGTTCAGCAGGTCATGGGCAACACAACTGTTTAGACTGAGAAATATATGTTTGAATGGTATAGTTAGTAATATCTATGCAATAACTTTCATGACTCGACCCCCAGCTCCGTGTCCATACCTTCGCTTGAGGCTGAAGCTCGAGAGTAAGACAACCCTTGAATGGGTTCAACGCCCAAACATTACCTTCCTGTCTGTATTTGTGTACATCAGAAATGCGGAATATTATTTCTTTCTTCCAGCTACCAGCAAATAACTTTGTCACTGACCATCAGGTCTTTTGTTATCCAACTATCCCTGTACTTAGGTAAAAACATTAGTTTAATCTCACTGTAGTTTCTTTTATGGTACCATTATGCCCTTTATCTAGAAATATCATAATATTATCTATGAACATCTTACATTTAAATAATATCTTCACAAATGACTTCTCATTCTAGAAAGCAAAACGACAAATATGAGGCAAAGGATGGCACTATAAGATCATATGATGTTACTGAGGCACTGTGGGAATACTATTGTTCCTTGAGATTGGCTCCTCTTTTTATATTCCTTTGCATTCGTTTTCATTATGGAACAGCGTGAGCTCACTGCTTGTGTAGGTCACTAGATTCTATGAGTTCGTTTTGTTTGATCGAAGAGTACATACAACTAAGCCGGAACGTCCTATGTCAGCAATCTATATATCGTAATATATATATTTCTATCTTTTTCGGCTCATCTTTAACAGTACGTCACTCAAAGCATGAAGGTTACTTACGTCGTTACGGTTCAGTCGAAAATAGAAAATTCATTGAATGTTCGTCTCGAGCTGGTGTTGATTAGAAGACTTAAGTTCTTTTCCTGTCTGCCAACATTTTCTACCGTCCAGTCTTCACTGCTTTTCAAGGGAAGGAGTTGGTGCGGTCTAACAGTTGTTCGTCAGAGTACTGACCTCCCAAGAGAGGCCACTCCAACAAATCCCAACACCCTTCGCGGCACACTTTGCCTGTTGCAGAAGCCATCAGGGTCCGTTTCTGTATCCCTGCCAACTGTTTCTAACCTACAAATCATATTACAGGCACGAATCGCCAATATAAACAAGGATTTTGGCTAGCCTGGGTTATCGGAGTGGTTTCGCCTGGGGCGTGTTACCGCAGTGGGTTAGTCTAGCGTGGGGTACCGGAGCGGTTTAGACTAACGGGGGGTTAACGAACCAGTTTAGGCTGGTGTCGGTTACAGGCTGCTTTACGTCGTCGTAATTCAGCAAAGTCAGATCCCGTATGAGGCGATGTTATATGTTCTTTAAGTCAGCCGGACTGATACCGTGGGGTCGCTGTTGGTCCGTGTGAGATGGCAGACGTTCAGGTCGGCAAGAGCTGAATAACACTTACATGGTAGAGAGAAGCTCTCACGACGCAGTGGACAATAGGACTAAACTTTCATGAGAGGAATTCATGTTGCTATCCGCAGTGGGGTCATAACAGTGTTTGCGTTTTAGGTGAAAATTCTTTCCTGTTCTTTATATCTTCTCGTGTGGCTGCTGGTATTACATCCGAATCTTTTTCACGTATGTGAATGAATTTATTAGGGAAGTCAGCATGGTTACTGACATACGTCATAAAGTTAAGTCGTAGAACACTTACAGCCATCTTTAGATCCTGTTGGATCGTCTAGAGATCCCACTCATATGTCCCTGAACGCCTGTTCGTGCATATGTTCGACAGGATTTTGTTGTTCGTAAGGTGGCTGATACGATAACACCAGATGACGTCAGACTTTTTGATTGATCGACCTTATGATCTTGTTCTATGTTTCCTGCGTTGATGGTTGCTCTAAGCTTCTCCGTCCTGCATCTCTGTTTTCCCATGTGACTGGCATCTAAAAGGTGGCTTCTGTTACTGGGCAATAAAAGAAAGGACATTGAAGTGAGACAAGCATATTCATGATAAAAGTATCAACTGAAATTCCATTTAACCCGGCAGTAGATGTTGCCAGGTCCATCCTTTAAATGACAAAGAGTATCATATTCAAATAACATAATATCACACCTTCACATCCAGGATGACCAAGCACAGCAGCTGGAACTAAGACCTAAAAAAAATATGCGAAGAGCAATAGACCGATTTAAAGCAAAACAAGTTATAGGAAAGATATCTCCATATTACTAAACCAAACGGCTCACAATAAATCGATTGGACAGTCATATTATGCAAGGGATTGGATCGTACCCACAAGAAATGTCCAGAGATATTACTATATCACCAATGATAGAAACACCAAACCTCCATGATAAGAAAGATAAGATAGCAGGACGTAGGAACTAAAAGAACAGTAATTTTCTTCTTTTGTCTCCTTGAAAGACAAAGGAGTTAGAAAAAATAATCACCAGTTTTACCAAAAGAAATTTCAAGCCTTCATGAAGTCTCAGACACAAACCACATGTTTGTGATCACTAGCATTACTCAATCTAGAGTCCCACCACTAAAAACTCATCTTGTCCCACGATTTAAGTACCTCTTTCTACCACCACAGGAGTACCTCCTCGTATATCTGGAGTATCTCCTTGTCCCACTACTAGAGAAGTTCCTCTTACCATCACTGGAGCATCTCCTTGTCCCGGTACATGAATAGCTCCTCGCATCACCACTAAAGCACCATCTCGCACCACCGGAGTACCTCCTTGTACCACTACTGTGGTACCTTCATGTACCACTATTACAGTACTTCCTTGTCCTACCGCTGGATACCTTCCTGTCTTTCTGTACACTACTATAGCAAGACGTGTGTTCAAAACTTCCCGCTGATCAGTGCCAATGCTCTCATAAGAGCACCTAATCATCCACTTTCATATCACGTACACACACAGAAGTCTCAAATTCCAGCCCATCCAATATTTGGCAGAACAACTTTGCACCTTACATGTATGCCCAACTAAATACCGGAAGATGAATCTTACTGAATGCTAAAAGAGGACATCCTCGAAGCAAGCTTTCGCTCTAAATCCGAGTGATATTCGCATATAACAGGTAGAAGTAACCAGATAGAAATAATGAGTCTTCAGGAGAACTGAAGCAATTATATCTGGGTGCCAGTCTGTGTAGCAGGTGTTGCTGAACAGACGGAACACATTTTGAAGCTAAGACAAGACTTTTCTCTGCTACACAGCTACCTGAAGAGTGCTTATTTACCTAAACTTGTTTGAGGCAGAAATGTACCTAAACTATTGAAATCACATGCAGGTGTATGAAGTACAATATGTGTTAGCATAGTACCAAATCAAATAAAAGCATAAACATGAATATAAAAGGAAAAAAAATCAAAAGACGAGCAAAAGGCTGCATGAGTGCGCGATGTTGATTATGGTTATTTTCACTCGAGAAAATTTTTGGCAGTGATATCGTTTTAGGGTTCCAGATGTCCCTGGGGTGCGCATCCCATCTGATGAATACAGGAAGCGCGTAAGGACTCCCAAGAAACTTGAGGATCATGTCTTGCAACACTCAGATTTCATTAGAATAATATTGTAATAGAATTCTGAATGAGCATCAAACTACAAAGAAGGTAAGTGTGGGCACAAAGTCGTCAATATCTCTTAAGCATTACTATAAGGGAATATGAACATAAATATAAGAAATCCCGTTTGCTGAGACCAGTGGAAGGCAAACCAACGCTAGCATGGGCCTGTAATAAGAAAAGTCACCTTTTCCTTTATCTTCTCTTTTACAGTACTGGTATGACCTGTTGCAGACCATCTCGGATGATAGAAAACTATTGTTTGCAGCTTGAATCTTAAATGTGGAAAGGCTATGGGAGGAGGGACCGAAGAAAGGAGGAAGAGAAAAACACAGCTTATCTGTAGCAGTGAAGGAGGCATCATAGCAGTCAGTCCTCGAGTGACCAGTCACTACACAGAAAGTATGGGAGGCGGCAGCCATGAGGACGGGGACCGATACAAACAGCTCACGAGGAGAGTGGCTAAAATGATACATATAGGACAGAGAAAAAGCAGGAACATCATAGAACTGCCTTTAGATTTACTGAGGCGGAAGGTTTTCGATTCCTAACTCGTAATGGACAGGTGCCTGAAAAGCCAACATAGTTATGTGAGCAGCATTCCATGCTAGGATTAATAATACTTCAGCAAATATGATATAGTTGTTCGCAAGAAAAAAAATTACTGCACCAATAGAGCACCCCCAGCTTTTGGAATGCAGATTTTATGATGTTGATTATGCAGGATTTCCAGGAATGAGTGGAGTGTATGGTTATGCTATACATGTTCGGTATTATATCGTTGAATTTTTATGCTCTGAAACTGAACAGAGGGAAACGAGTGACAGAGAGAGATATGAGGAGAAATTATATTTCAGCAATACCAAAATTAACTAGCTATCTCCACTACCAAACTGAGACGTTGCACATGTCCATACTGGGGGAGGGGGGGGAATGTACGAAATAAGGGGACAGAGTATTAGAAGGAGGAGAGAAAAGTGGGTTGAAATGTGAAGTGTGGACTCAACAGAATAAGGGGGAACAGGGTTAGATGCTTAAAGTATAAGATCATTTATACAGAGAAAAAAGAGAGTAGACGTTGGACAAGAGAGGAAAGTCCATCAGGGAACAGATAAAGCATAACAAAGCAAAAGAGGGAGAGTTAAAAAAAACAAAGACATGCCACACCCTGTTATATGCTTTGGAGATATCGAGGACTACGACAAAAGCTTCACCAAAATCCCTGAGAGAGGAGCACCAGCGGTTAGTCATACAGGAGAGATCACCAATAGAGTACTGTGAAATCTGTGTTACTAAGAAAAAAAAGGAATAGGATTCTCTCTAGTAAATTAAGAATTAGTAATTGAGATTTCTTGAGATTTCTGATTCAGATATTCTCCATATTAACTTCTCATTACGACTGTTTAATAACGCCCCTTTCCCCTCCACCTCAATCTCTTACGCCTGAAAAAAGGGAAAAAAAGTTAAGGAATCAAAGTGAAGTGTGAACCTCTGACCTTTCCCAGGCGGGGTTCACAGTTTACAGAGTGACAACATAATTCTCCTGCCGGAGACGGAGGGTTGGGCCAGCACTAGTCATATTTACGCTGCTGGCAAGCGTTCTCATGTTCAGCGGGTCGACTGGCTCCGATTACAGCAACACATAGTGGAAGCAGCAACACACGGTGTAATCATCAACACATGATGGAATCAGCAACACAAAGTGTCAAAAGGCATACAGTAATGTCGTCGAAAGGAAAAACGATAGTCACGAACGGAGACTAAGCGGTCACGAACAGTGGGAGGATTGTTACGAAGTGTGACTCTATATGATTACGAACGGGAAGTGGATAGCTTCGAGCAGCTCTGATGGGACTGCTAAAAGGCAGGGCTGGCGCCGAGCGCTCACCGCAGAAAAATCTAGATAGGAAGAACGAGTCGTGTGAGTTACGCATTGTTAGGTGAAGTGCTATGTGTGAGGCGGAAAGATTGTGTGTTTGGCGACTGAATACGAACAGCCTTCGTATGGGTGAGGTAAACAGAAGAAACAGCTACGTCGACCAAAAGAATGACGCTTGACAACCACTGAAGAGATAGTTCACTGCACAACCGTCTTTAACCCTCGATACCCAGGTGGATAATACAAGCAATATACTTACCTACCTACGTAACAAAATTACTTACCTAAACCTATCAACTTGCCTAACTAAATCTTTTTACCTACTTACCTAAATCAACAATTCTGTCTAAACTCATCCTCATGCTTAAACCTGCCTGCCTATGTAGACCCAACTAAACTCACCTACCCACCTACCTAACCTAATATATAAACCTGCTTAACTACACAAACCCAACTAAACCTACATAACTACCTAGGCTACCAGCATGAGAGAGAGAGAGAGAGAGAGAGAGAGAGAGAGTACCTATGACGAGAGCTGCTGCCATCACCATCACCACTAACATCACCACTATTCCTATAACCAGTAACACTTCTACCACCACCGCTACTACTACTGTCACAGTGGTACTAGTACTACTGCTTTAACCACTACCATTACGACTATCAAAACCACCACTACTTATGTCACCGCACTACTACCACTACTTCTACTACTACTATCATTGCTACTACCACCACCTCCACTACCACTACTACTACAATTGCTACTACTACCACCACTACTACTACTACTACTAGTTACTGCTGGCACTACTACTACTCCTTCTATTTGAACTGCTACCACTACTACTATCAATTATATTGTTACTACTGTCACCGTGCTACTACTAGTTCTACGACTATAATACTGCTACTACCACTACAAACACTATTCCTACTATAATAACCACGACTACTACTACTACTAGTACGCCTACAACTATAATCACTACCTCTTTTGCTGTCACCATTACCATTACTATTGTCACCGTACAAATACTGCTATTGTAACCTCTACTATAATCATCATACCACTATCACCACTAGTAGTATGACCATTACCATTATTAATAACACCACTAGCACAATCACCACTACCATTACTGATATCGCCACTTTAACTTCCACTGTCATTGCTACCACCACTACATCTACTATCACAACTTTACTGCTATCGCCGATAGTACTATCACCAATACCACTGCTACTATCACCACTACCACTTCTTTTATCATCACCAACACCACTGCTATTATCATCACTGCCAGTGTTACAATCATTGTCATTAGCACCTTTATCATAACCACCTCTCCCACGACTGATATTACTACCACAACTATGGCCACGTCCACTCCTGCTATCACAACTTCCACTATCATCACCATCATCATTATTACTACCACTTCCACTACTATTGCCACTCAGCCAATACCACAGCCACTGCTGCTAACGCTACCGCTACCACTACTACCATGAAAACTTCCACTAACAGTCTATCATCACTAGTACCTACTGTGGCCACTACTGCAATCACCACTCACACTACTACAATCATCACTATCTCACCTATTATCTCCACTACTGTTACCGTCACTGACCCCTATACGATCTTTATAAGAGACAGACAGACGGACAGACAGTCCGACAGACAGACAGACAGAAAGAAGGAAGAAGGAAAGATGGGAAGAAACTATGCAGGGGAGAAGAGATAGGAGATCATAGGGGACTGTATATGATGGACCATGAAAAAAAATAGTGCCTCCTTATAACAAAATCCAAACGTGCATATGAAAGAGATTTCTTGGAGCAAGTAATGAGTGGCGACTAATTACACACAACTGGCGATTGAAGGGTGAGTGCTAGAACCTGATCATTCTATAGGTAACTGTGCAACTGATAAAGCCGTCTTCTTTGGTACCTATCTTTCTCTAATTTATCTTTGGATCATTTCACTGCTAATCTTCCGCCTCAGCTCCTCCCACATCCTATATTTTCTTCGTGCAAGGTCTTACGGGTACTCTAACGGCTAACGGCATCAGTTGGACAAGGCGTATGACCCAGATTGTATACTTCCTCGACTCCTGTTGGAGCGCATCTCTAATATAATTCCGATCCTTTATCATCGACGCACGCTGTGGTCAAGCCAACCCTATAAAAGGAGAGACCGTTCTAAATCCTCCTTATCGCCTCACTGCTCTCACTTCTGTTATCTTCAAAGTTTATGAAACATTCATTCTTATTTTACCAGAAAGAATCACATTACCATCCTTCTGATCAGCAATAGGAATTTCACAGTACTCTGTCTCTTGGTGATCTCTACTGTGTGACTCACCGCTGGTCCTTCTTCCTCAGGGACTTAGGTGAAACTATTGTCGTAGCCCACGATATCTCCAAAGTATATGACAGGGTGTGGTATGTCTTTGTTTTCTAAACTCCCTTCCTTTTTTTCTGCTTTTCTCTGCTCGCAATAAACTTCCCGACTTATGTACATGCTAATAGTGCTGAAGAAATGCAGTACCCCACCCGATCAATTCGTCAAAATATACGCAACTTACATACTACTTGCCCTAGAGCATTGCTGCCCATTGTTTCATGCTGGACTCTCTGCTCACCAGTCTCAGTCGATCGAGAGGGTGCAAAGGAGAGCTATGAAAATCTGTCGTGGGTATGAAAAATGTTATCAAGAAGTCCTTACAGAGTCCTCCTAAAGGACATTGTCACAAAGGAGGGAGGAGCTGACTTTGAAGTTCGCGAAGGGACTACTCAATGACGATAGGCACAGGGACCTCCTACCTCCTCGACGCAGTGAAGTGAGCACAAGAACAACACGCGGCAGTGGAGCACGTGTAAGAATGTCAAGTATCCCATATGTGACAGTACTCATTAACTCTAGTGGTCTGTGACACTGGCAACTAAGGAGAAACTGTTGGACATATAGCGTAAATCAGACTGATCTCTGTTTATTACAAACCATCTTGTTCTCTGTTACAGCAAACCACCCTTTTAATTTCTTTTCTTTATCATTATAGACCTGTGCCCTATGAATCTTGAATCCTCAACCACGTAATTCTATCGAAATAAACTGAACTGTCTGTCAGTCTGTCTGACTTACCTTCGCAAGATGTTCCGTCTGTTCAACAACACCTGCTACAGAGAATATCATCCAAATGTCAAGGTTCTAGTTCCTCCCAAACACTCATTAAATTTTGATATGACTATTTTTTCCTTTTACAATGGAATAACTCTTTTTCTAAAGCGAAGGATTGCTTTGGGGGGAGTCTCAATTTCAAAGCCAGCAAGATTCATCCTTCCGTATTTCAGCTAGGCATGCATGTAAGGTGCAAAGCTGTTCTGCCAAATATTTCATGGGGTAGAATTTGAGACATCTCTGTGTGTCCGTGATATGTAGGTGGATGGTTAGGTTTTCTTTAAAAACCTATGATTCTGATAAGCTGTAAATTTTGGACACGCGTCTTATTGCAGCATTGTTCATTGCAAGGACGGGGTAGTATCCAGTGGTGGGACAAGAAAGTACTATTGTTGTTGTACAAAAAGGTACCACAGTAGTGGGACAAGGAGATACTCCAGTGGTGCTTGGAGACGCTCCAGTGGCTGTACAAGGAGGTATTCCAGTCGTTGGACAAGTAGGTACCCCAGTGATGGGACGAGGAGCTGCTCCGGAGTGAGTGATGCTAGTGGTCGTAAACATGTGGTTTGTGTGTGGGAGTGAAGCCTTGAAAATTTTTCTGGTAGAACTGGTGATCTGGTCTCTGACTCCTTTGTCTTTCAAGGGGATAGAAGAAGAAAACTGCTATTTAGATCCTTCGACCTGCTATCTTATCTTTCTTATCATGGAGTTTTTGTGTTCTCATCACCAGACATTTCTTGTGGGTACGATCCAATTCCATCCAAATCGATTTATTGTGAGCCGTTCGGTTTAGTAATATGGAGATATCTTTCCTGCAGGCTTTCATCCAATAGTGTTTTGCTTCGGTCTATTGCTATTTGTACGTTTGTGTCAGTCCTTAGTTACAGCTGCTGGGCCTGGTCATCTTGGGTGTGAAGGTGTGATATTGTGTGCTGTTTGTCTTGACAGGATGGACTTGTCAATATCTACCGCCGAGTTAAACTGATTTTAGGTGATACTTTAATCATAACTAAACTTGCTTCACTTCAATTTTCTTTTTCTTTTATATTGACTAGTGACTAGAAAGCACCTTTTAGATACCAGTCACACGGGAAATCAGAAACGCAGGACGGAGAAGCTTAGAGCAGCCATCAACGCAGGAAACATAGAACAAGATCATAAGGTCGATCAATCAATAAGTCTGACGTCATCTGGTGTTATCGTATCAGCCACCTTACGAACAACAAAA
>JAUUDW010566186.1:0-11981 GCA_032361385.1 Panulirus guttatus | reverse complement strand
ATCCACCGGATGGGACCACGGGTCAATAAGAGTGTTCATGGTGTTTGTCCTGGTGGGTTAAGTATAGGATGATTGAGGAATAAATGTTCAGTATGAACGATGAATCTTGGACAACATAAGTGCTGTGATATGTCGAATTGGTGTTTCATTGCATGCTCTGGTTTCACTGCATTATATATGACAGCTGGAGAGTGGGTGTCAATAGATGAGGCCGTTCGTCGTCTCTTCCAAAACCCACTTCAAAGACGTGGGAAACAGCGGTACTTCCAGTAACAAGTAAATGTGGACTCCTCTGGAATGAGAGGATCGGTATGTGTGTGTGTGTGATATTCTGTGTTTCTTTCGGTAAGAGAGTTTTACACTCGTGTTGCCCTGTCTCTTAACCTTGTATATAATCATATTCCATGTTTCTACCCCGATCTGTGTATACATATACAGTACGCAACCCAGCCCGACCCACTTACTCATTCATGGAAAAAATCAAACCTTACTCAAATCGTAAATTTCGGTAAGGAGTAGTTGCGTAAATATGCCATGTACGGCCAGAATTTGATAACGCTGTTTCCCCTGAAAGTATATGTGGCCTTAGTATTAGACGTTTCGGATGGTAGTTAAAACTTGACGATGACAAATTTAATGGCCCTTAAAGTGGATAGGCCCGAAGAACAGCCAGCCAACCAACCAATACCATTCCAGGGAGGTCGGTATCTACCCAGCCATGTGTCCGGTGAAGCTTGTATGATGTTCCTTGATTATGAGGACACCTACTTGGCAAAACTCGATCCTCAGGTCCAAGGTTAGTGTGCCAACGAAGTAAACTGTTGTATTTAATGAAAAAAACAATTGCTAGATGGCCAACAAGCCAAAAAATTACCACGCACGACTTAGAGAACCGAACTCAGACGAGTACTAACATAAATAACCACCGTTAAAGGAATCCTAAGTTAATGAGTTGGAGGATAAAGTTGCTTTGATTCTTAACACTCAGTTTGGTAACTAAGGGAGTTATTATTATGCATATGGGAAAGAGTTCGGTACCTGCTTTAAACAGATAGAACCCAACAAATAATAACCCGACGTGTTGCGAGATGGCCAAATTAATGATGAGTAAGACCGTTACACACGTCGTTACACATGACAGCTAGAGAATGGATATGAGTGGATGAGTTTTTTTTCTTTTCCTGTTCCTGGTGCCACCTTGTTAAAATGGGAAACAGTGAACAGTTATGAAAGACGTAGGAAAGAGAAGACTTAACTGGATCTGATTCGTGGTTGATGCGCAAAATTAAGACCAGTGAAATAATGATTCCTCAAAAGAGTTACCCTAGCACGCCTTTCACCAATTCTCACTTAAAATACATTGGAGTACGTTGGATTTTGTGTGAGGAAAAGATTTTCATTCCTCCAGGATTACCTGATAAACTAAACCTTAATTCAGAGAAGATGATCACCAAGCCATCGCCGGGTATCTTATGCTTGGTGGTGATAGTATGTCTTTGTAATGGAGAAATTCTAGGTCTTACAGGATGAATTAATCTTGACTTCACACGCAAAATAATCACTTTAATCACATTTATTCAGATGAAAAGTCCTTATTATTTTCATTACACAAAAAAGGATAGTTTATCACAATTTAATGATGCCGTAAATACCTGGAACGTACTCTCCAGCAAGGTTTTTATGACCAGACATGAATACAATATTTATGTGTTGATTAAACTTATAAATGTTGACACAATGACCCAGCATGAAATCCGAGGTGATGTGGCGTCAATGATATGCCGTATTAGGGCATGGGAAGTTCCTGAAAAGTGTCCGTGAAGTTGGCGGGCCTGTAGCCCTGCATGATCTCTGGGGCAGCGTAGATACAGAGCGGATACAGCTTGTAGCAGGGGTTACCTCGTTGGCCGTGCCATACCGCTTTGTCGTACTGGCCGTAGTAGGTTTTCTCATCGGTCTCGTCACGACCTCTGTCATAGTTAAGGGATAAGAGAGTTAGTATGTAGATCAGAATGGAATTCTTGTTTATCACAGAAGTTATGCTGTCGTTATATGCTCTCCGCTGTCACCTTTTTTTTCCGTATTGTTCTGTTTGCCGCAAGTTTGGTTGACTGGTCCACGGCTTTCAAGTATGGAGAGAGAATAAAGGAAAGTAGGATAGTGAGTGTAGCAAATTATTTTAATAAGTGATTCCCGATCATGTATTGTATGATTTCGATAAAACTACGACATAATTTTAAACGGCGGGAGCAAAAGTAGCGTAACATTACTTACCGGGAGCACAAGAATGCGAATCTCGGGTCAGGAACTCGCCAGCAGGGCGTGGGGAGGAGCGGAGGGTAATCTGACTCACCTGTAAGGCAAGAGCAAGACGGTCTCGTCCTCGGTCAGGTATCTGGGGTCCTTCTGGGCAAGCTCACACACCAGCCGCAGCCCACACTGGTCTTTGTCCTGAGACGCAATCTAAAGGGAAGACAATGTAGCAATTGGAAACGACTCATTTTAGCAACAAAATAGCATAAGCGATCATTTGTAACTTTCACAGTTTCTCATTTATAGTAAATACTGAATTGGCGAATTTGGAATCAAAGTGGCCGGGTTCACTTTGATTGTTCGTAAAATGCGTATCAAATTTACAGTACTTAGCCCACCGAGCAGGTCGGTAGACCCTTGAGTTCGCGTTACGACGCTTGTGTACGACGTACGATCTCTGGTTATGATGGCCAGGCATTTGACCAAATACCTTGAGGTCCATCATACCCAAGGGTCGCGCCGTCGTGCTCAATGATCGCACCGTTCTGCAGTTGGAATGCTGTTGACCCCATACTTCAGAAGGCACAGTTTTCCTTCTGTCATAGAATTCCAAAATTTTGAATGTCGATGTTTAAAACCCTTTTACTTTATGATTTGCTCTGTTGTTGTTCTGCAGTAACGACGGTATTTTGCAAGGCAGTCACGCTTTTACGAGCTTCTTAGATTGGATGATGCAGGTTGAGAAAAGTACTACACATTTTTTGGCAAATACAAAAGTTCAATTGGTAATCACTTGAATATGCTGGAATGTATATAGAGTGTAGCGCGTTACGACTGTGGGAGTGACAGAAGTACAATAGAGCCATAACCGTCTTACCTTCCAGTACAGATCCTCCAGAATCTCCCGCTCTATCACGTCGTCCAGACTCCTCCTCTTCCTGCCGTACCATCCACCACCGCACCAGCCACACCCGCCGCCACACCCACCACATCCACCATGATGGTGATGATGGTGGCCGTGATGACCGAGCAAATATCCCTTGGGAAAAGTTTATGAAATTAATCAACCTGAGATATATGTATTCGTAAACTAGATAAATCATGTCAGGGTCTGATGGTGGCAATTAGCTGTTCATGCGTGATTCTACCAGGAGCCTAGTTCTATCTGCCGTAACATTCTTTCATTTCCTAAGTCTTCTACAAGCATGTGGAACGTTGTTGTCACTTTCATGAATAAAGGCTTTTATCTTCTTTACCAAGATTGACTTTCAGGCCCACTTTACTGTCCCTTCTTATTCTCTTCCCACTTGGCTCACTCTTTTTATTCTTCCAAGCACGCCTCTCATCGTCTCCCAGTTTCTTTCCTCCGTCACACATACTCACTTCTCTCCTTCACAGTTTCCATTTGTTCTTTATTCTCACTTCATCTTTCCACCAACTAATTACCATTTCTAATCTCTTCCGCCACTCCTTTCCCTTACCTTGTTCTTGGTACTTGCAAACACGCATTCTCCTATGATTTCTTCCGTTCAGTTCTGCGCCTCATACGTCTGAGTCCCTTTTTACTCACATTTATTCAGCCTTTCATCTCCGACTCACCCCGACGAAGCCTAAAGCTCCGGCAGCAAAACGGCCACAGCAGGGCACGGGGGCGGCGGCCGCCTCAGTTCCCGGCGGGCTCACAACGCCCACACCTAGCAGGCTCATCACAGTCCACACGCCCACCGCTGCCACAGCCATTTTGACCATGCTGTTGCTGCTGCTGTAGGAAGTGTTGAGAAAATTAATGGAAAGATGTTAAAAGAAGCATTTGTGTGGTCAGTTCCCCTAGCTAGGTTTAGAATGGTAAAGCGTCTGTAATCTCCGTTTCTTCATACTGGCACTAATGAGGATAGTGAATAAGATTACACAAAACATAAAAAGGAAAAAGAAGGCAAAGCATACGCTGCATATTTATGTGGTGGGATGAATAGGCTTTACATCTAAGGTGTTTAGCATAAATATCAAAGTCTTGCTAAAGACTGTCTATAAAGAAAAAAAGAAAGTAGGACAATAAGAATGTTCATCTAAGAATGCAGGCTTACTTACTGTGATAAGCATCAGAGACTGTTTAAGAATGCCGTTCCTCACGGTCAAGTATGGCAAAGGTTTCGTAAAAAAAAATCTAACTTGACATAAGGTCAGTTAAACTTCAGTCATTAGAATTACGAAACTATGCATAAACTTTTTTTTTTCAGATCCTTATAAGTTTACAACTTACTAGAAAACAGTTTAAGTGTCAAGGAATAATCAACCGAAAAACCCCAGGCCACATGAAGAAAATAGACTGTTTCTTGTAACACCAACAGATACAAATGAACTACAGCCATGTCAGAATTAAAGTATCGAACTTTCTTCAAGTCAAGCGTACCAGTACGGGACTGTAAGACGACACTTGGTATTACCTGTAGTTGTGTGAGCCGCAGAATACCAGAAGTATCCTGAGAGTGTGTGGGTTCCCGGCAGCGGCCCTGAGTGTTTCTGGAAGAGGTCACCCTCAGGAGCTGATTATATACCGCCGTGGGACCTCCTCAAGGTTACCGGGACAAGCGGCCGTGACTGATGCAAGTAGTGCCAACGCTCTCGTGACCTTGACAACATGGATGAACTAACGTGGAGAGAATAGACCAAGAAATGTAACCCCCTCACCTTGATATAAGGTTGAGTGAACATCAGTAAGATGTATTCGTCACTGACTTAGATGTACTGGTAATCAGTCTCATATCAGAGAAAACATTAGATGAAAAAGAATATCAAAATTAACCTTCACGTCGTCTTATTCAGTAAGATAATTCATATGAAAATGTACTATTGTACAGGAGTGTAATAAGTGTGAACGAAATCTTGGTCCTTTATGGTATATATGCTCAGACATTTTACACAATACACATATCTACATAAAAGAGCCCATGCGATCAAAGTCATCTTTGGTCCTGGTCTGTGCCAATATGGCACCCTGAGAACATATACCCGACCTGTACTAAAATGGTAGTGGCACCCGAAAACACACACTTAAACCGTGCCAGTAATGGAACCCCGACTGACAAAAGCCCGTACCAGGCTTGACCTGGCGAATGTTTACACACACGGGATTAAGAGAATTGTAAAGGAGAGAAACTGTCTGCTGGCAGATGTCAGAGTAACATTCAAGTACATGGATGAAGAAATAACCGGCAAGTTTTTCCACATACTACGTTAGGCTAGAACTAGGAAATGCATCCCAAGTAATCCCACCGCATTTAAAGAAGCACAAAGAACTGATCGAGAAGATCCAGAGGATGGCATCGAAGATGATAACAAATTGTTTTCTTTTTTAAGAAAGATGAGCTGCAGGAAAGGCTAGAGGTCTTAGATTTATCCACCATGAAAGAAAGGAAAGTGAATGGTAACCTGATTACAACCTTTGAATTTCTAAAACAGCTTGACGTGAATAGCGAGAAGATTGAAAGATACAGGGATAAAATTACCAGAAGCCATAACATGATATGACAGAAGTAACTTGTTTATCGTACCCAGGAAGATCACAAGCAATGATGGCAAAACATACCGCCACAGCTACAGAGAGTATTAATGATTTTGAATATAAATGGAAAACTGAAACCAACATCAACAAATTCAAAATCATTCCTATAGTGAAGATTAAAACTGATCCGATAATTGTTCAGGGAAATCTTTATCCATATACCAGAGAAGGTACTTTATTGGGTCTGAAAATTAACAGCATAGGCATATCTAAATTCGTCATCCAAAAAGCACTCAGAACAAGAGGTATATTGGATAAATTTCAAAGATTTAGATACTTACAGCCCAAGAAAAAGAAAACATTATACACAGCTTTAGTAAGATCAGTATTGGAATATCCACCAATTCCACTACACACTATCAAACACACAAATATGAGGAAGCTACAAGTAGTTCAAAACAAGGCTCTACGATTTATATTTGACATCAATTGCTCAGAAACACCGAGATGTGAAGAACTACACCAAAGAGCGGATCTCCCACCAATTAACGTTTTACTTCATGAAAAAGCGAAAACCATCTAGGAAAAAAATGAAGAACTAAATTCTGAAACTTTCCAACACTGGATTATAGAGAGAGAAAACATGGAAGAAAGACATTACTGGTTTCCGAGTAGTAGACAACTGACAAAATCGAACAACCCAACACCAAAATATAAATAAAAGATGGGGTAAGCAGCCAGAAACACAAGGACCTGGTGAGCCCCCCAAAAATTACACGTAAAGAATAAGTACATATGTAAAGTCATAAACCCTAAACACCTATTAAAAGATGGGGTACGCAATCAGTACCACAAGGACCTGGTGAGCCCCCACAACCTCAAATAAAACAACGATGGTTATCTGGACCGCAGCAGCTTAGTCACATAATACATCTACATGTGACAAAAGTCTGACGACTAAGCGCTATCACTTAGAAATAGAATTTCTAACTTTTCACTTTGCACAATGTGGTTCTCTGGTTGATCCCGGAATCTTTAATACTTTTTTCTATATTTCCCATTTCTTACTATTATTATCCTCATACAACTCCCCAAGCCCAGTCCCCCAAAAAAACCCTCCCAACCTCTTTCATCCCCCATACCCGACTCTCCAATCAACACCAAGACTGAAGAAATCTCCAGCTTCACTTCAGCCACAAGCAAGCAAGGACAGGAGTATGTGTTGCCACCTTCCTGTATCAGTTTACTACACACATACTTCAGGAGGGAAAAACATGTTCCCATCACAGTTAACCGAATATGATTACGTCATTCCACCGTTCGTTCTACTCTATATCGTCTGTGTTCCTGTGAAGAGCGTGACTACAGGAATCCTTCCTTGCCTCACCTATCCTTCCACAAGTATATAATGCTTCATTATCTATCTTATCCATCCTTATTTCTCTTATTCTTCTGCATATCTTATACATTTTCTTTTTTCACTCATCCCTCTTTACCCCTCCTATCCTTCCTGAACCCTACTATCCTTCCTTACCTCTCCTAATCTTCCTTGTCTCTAATGTCCGACCATGTTTCTCGTATCCTTCCTTACCTCTCCTCTCCTTCCTTACTTCTTCTGTGGTTCTTTACTTATCCCATTCTTCCTTACTTCTCCTATCCTCCATAATCTTTCATATCATTCCTACCCTGTGCATGCTGACGACATACAAAAGTTTAACTAATTGTAAACAGTACAGTAAGTTCAAGGGGCGGGGATTACGAGCGGTCTCTCCGTTCCCGTACTCTACAACTACTAAATTACTAATGGGTAGTTAGTTACACACAAATACTCGGTCATTATAAGAAAAAATACGTGAGCATAAAAATATAATTAGAATATACGAAAATAAATACTCACAGCTATGGCAGGAATTCAGGCGTTTCGTTCCGGCTAAACCCAGGGATCTGGAATGAGATGAAAGAGTTGTAATTCGTGTAGCTTTTTCTGAGTGTGGGTTAGTATTCCCTGCAGATGGACGTTTTCTGTGATCTTGTGACTCAAATCTATTACAGTCTTGCTTGTATAAGTTAATTTCCTGTCCAAGTGATACATTTAGAGAGACTGTATTTCTTTTTTTATGATCGATATTTGTAGAATATAGATGTAGGAAAGGTTAACTACTGACTTAATAATTATTGGTGTCATTCTGTAGCATGTCCATCACTATTTGAATAAAAAAAATCCACAGGTTCACAGATTGTGTCAAATTCTGGCGACAGTTTACAGGCTTTCCCCAACAATTCCGTCAGGTACATCCCGTTACGGTACACTTGGTCTGAGTGGCTGATGATATTAAACTTTATTGCTGCTGGATATCGTTACACGAATTTATTGGTAATTCATGAATGTCCTGGACACAGTAGCTTTGATGCTGTCGCTCCAGCCACTACGTCCGCCGTGCGACACTTAGAGCAAATGTCAGAGGAAAAGTTGTACTGCAATATTCTTACCCTGTGGTGTTTGATGCTGCAATATTAATGACCTAATTTTCATATTGCCTTCACTAGAATAAATCCGAATATTACCATGAAGCTTCCTGCTCTCACACTTTTGTTGCTGCACCACTGATGAGTGTTGCCATACAACAGGTTGGTGCTGGTGTATTGCAGTTCTGTTCTTGGTGGCATCTTTCCCTTCGACCAAATCTGGTTCTGTTACATTGGTAATGAACGGTTCTGTGTAATGTCCTTCCCTCAGACTGACTCGTGCGTGATACACGCTTTATCTAGCTATTTTCTCGGTGTTCCTCTTAAACCACCAGGATTAGTGCAGACGGCGCATGTTTTAATTACTAAACCGGTGCCGTATTGAAGCTACGTCCATAGTCTTCTTCATCGTGCCTAGAGAAGGGTACGAGAATAACGAATATCATCATGCATCTATCATGCATCTATCAACAATTTTAGCCTACATGAATAGTAACTGAAGAGTAGTTTAACACGAAAAATGGCCTCATTCGCTCATATCCACTCCTTAGCTGTCAGTTACAATGAACCGAAACTTGAGCCTCTATCCACAGTCAAGCCCCACAGACCTTTCCGTGGTTTCCCTTGAGCACTTCATATGTCCTGGCTCAATCCAATGACAGCATGTTGTCCCTTGTATATACAGCCTATATCGCTCCCGTTCCTTCTATACCTTGCACGCCTCTCACCCGTCTGCATGTTCATCCCTCGATAACTTATATCCTCTTTCACTCCATCCTTCCATCTCCTTCTTGGTCTCCCCGTCCTACTTGCTCCCTCCGTGTCTGACATGTGTACATTTACAATCTATCTTCATCACTCCTCTTTATGGGTCAAACCATTTCAACAAACCTTGATTAGCTTCCTCACTTATGATTCGCTTACTACCACTCATCTATTACACTGTCATCCCTTACACGATCAACCTTCCTCAACCACATATTGTCCTCAGAAGTTTTATATTCATCACATGCACCCTCCTCCGTGCTTTTACATCTAGTATAACCACCTTTGCCTTCACAAAAAGTAACCAATCTTTCCACACACTCCTCAGCGCACCTGAAACCTTTACCTCCTCTCCCACCCTATGATTCACATCAGCCGCCATAGTTTAATACACTGCTATGTCCTCTCCCAGGGACCTAAAGTACTCTACTTCCTCCGAGGGCTCCCCTTTCAAACTCACGCTCAACGATCTGTCTTGTCCTCCTTTCGCACATTCTCTCAGACTCAGAAACTATTTTCTTCAATTTTCTCTCGAGTTTTCCACGAGACCCGTGTAATCTCCAAACGGCAACTAGCTCATATACCTAGCTCCCCGCTCCACTAGCAGCATAATGCTGACCCGCCTCTCTCCTCCAGACACTCTCATTTACCTCCCTCTCCACCCTTTCCATGAACAGACTGATTAGCCATGTTCACATCACACAACCTTGATGCACACCCACCTTCATTTGGGACAACTCACTCCTTCTTTCTTACTCCAACACACGCCTTGCTCCTCCGAAGAAATCTCCTCTTCCGTTATCTATATCCTCTCACACCAGACACATGTAACACTTTCCAAAAGGCATCTCTGTCAACCTATCATAGACTTTTTCTACGCCCATAAATACCACACACCAACCCACATTTACTAATTGCTAAAGATATGTGCTCACCATGAGCCTATCAATCACCATTCTCCCATACAACTTAGTAGGTAGACTCAAAAGACTTACACCTCTGTAATTCGAGGCATTCCACCAGCCAGTCCTTTGGTACTCACATTTGGCCATAAGTATACTGAAAATTCTGACGAACCAATCATCACTCACTTATTTTCTTGGGAAATTCAACTGTAATCCCATCCTTTCCAAACATTTTGCTACACTTCATAATACTCAAGGACTTTACCACAACCTCCCTTTTCACCAGACTATTGGCCACGACTCACTTGCTCCACATACCACCTCGTCCCAAACACCCCACGTCTTCCAGACATCATCATCTAACACCTTCAGCAAGCTTAGAAAATACTCAATCCAACTCTTCTTATCTTCTTTACTTTTTATCAATTCCCCATCGGCCCCCACAACTGAAGCTCCGCTTTGATTTTTTGTTCTGTTCACCCTGTTAACCTCCTCCAAAAACATTTTCTTCTCCTCCTTCAAGTTTGTTGCTTAAACACTCTTATTCCATCTCTCGTTTGTCCTATTTTTCAGTCCCATATCTTCCTCCTGACCACCTGCCAGTATCTCCTGCGCACCTTTCAGTAACACGCAGTCTTGTCCTATATGTACCACTTTTGTACAACTCTTATTTCTTTTTCTGGAAATGTAAAATTATCATCTCATCACTCATCACAATATCTCATAAACACGCTATTTAATACAGGACATCTCCCCACGACCACAGCACACCTACCCCGACAACAGCATATCTCCCCCATGACCACAGCAAAAATTGTAAACAAACACACACCCAATCTGGTCATTATCTTCTAAATTACTATAATTATGCTGCTATCACCACAACCATAATAATAACACATAATTTTTGCCTTTGACGATAACAGTTGTTATAACAGCACTAACGACAGTGTTGGGTATTTGATGATTATTGAAGTTGGACACGAATGATGAACAGTCAGAAATCTACCTAAGATTGTTGGGAGTATTTATATATACACGTGAGTGAGTCTTGAGTCATTAAATTACCAGTACTGTGAGGCGACGATGATTATGAGTGTATAGGGTAGTCATAATGACCAGAAAGCTTTGTAACGAGTCTGATGGGTAGCTTTGCTACGACGTTGCATAGTTACGAGCCTAACGTGGGAGGCGTATTTGATGTTATTAGCATTTTAATCGCTATTTGATTAATCTTTGATGTGTTATACGACACAGAAAATTACTCAAGGTTCGTCCAGATGCTAGTGTGTTGTTCTCCCTAAATTTACTTTCGGTGATTTATTCCATAACTTTTATTACGGAAATCTGATTGTTGTCACTATGACTTCATTTACTTTTATGTTTTTTTTTTCCTATGCCGTCCCTCTTATTATGTTTTGTTTTGAATAATTTACAATCAGAACATTTCTGTTTGTACACTGATACTTGTGGCTTCCTCAGTCACTGCATTTTGCTTTTCTCCTAACTTTGTCTGCCGCACTTTTGCTCTCTATATGTGTTTGTATAGTTTGTCACAGCCCCATGTACAATGACTACGGTTTCAGTGGAGTTGGTCACCCACCATGATGTTATATTCCTGTTCAAGGGAATTTTCACATATCTCATCAACTAAAAACTTATCCTATTATCAAGTTGTAAAACTCGCTTACCACACTTACGGCCTGTAACATCTTATTTACTTTGGTTCTTACGTCGGATACTTTTCTTACTGTAGACTCTCTGTATTTAATGTTTTTGCTGGTTGCTGCCATTTTCAGCTCTTCTTAGATTGTTTTTCATCTTTTCCTGCTGCTACCTTGTTAACTTGGGAAATGATAAGCAAGAATTAAAAAGGTTACACAAAACGCATTAACTCCTATTAACCAACTAGCACAGTTACAAAAGATTGCATCAACTGGCTTAAATTTGATATGAGATTTCCTAGATGCCTTCATGGGACACCACAATTTGTGGTGTTTCGTTATATCTCAACTGCTCATACTTTGCACATATACAGATACACATTCATTTTCTCTCTCTATACAACTATATATATCTCTAATGCCCAC
>JAUUDW010565854.1:0-11983 GCA_032361385.1 Panulirus guttatus | reverse complement strand
CTCTAGTGCATCTCTTTTCTCTCTCTCTCTCTCTCTCTCTCTCTCTCTCTCTCTCTCTCTCTCCTGCCTTACAAACATCCTGCTCTTGGCCAGGCCGGCTGGCCAGCCAGCCACCAGGGACCGAGCTAAGGCTGATGTTCAACAGCCGCAGAGATCCACAACTCCGCAGGAATGTCGAAACGTCGATAATTTGCCATAATTGAGTCCCCCTCCTTCTCTGGGGGTCGATCGCGGAAAGAGAGTCGACGTCGAAACATCTCGTTATGTTAAATGGAAGGAATCAGCCCAGGTCGAGGGACTGGAGGAGGGGGGTAGGGGGTGGATGGGGGATGCGTATCAAAGCTGATCAGACGAGGTTGGGGGAAGGCATTAAGCTTGATCCGGACAGGGGAATAATACGATTCCTTCTTCGATCTGATTTATCGGAAGAGGAGTCGAGGAAATAACGAAACTCCTGACGCGAAGGATTCGATAGGTGCGGGAAAATATGGACCAGCTGGAGTTCTGTACGACTGATTTCTGCAGGGGAAAAAAATACGTCATTCACTGTATTCGATTATTCGGTGTGTGATGCACGTGGTAATGTATTTCAGTCACTGATCGTGGCGGGCGTCGAACCCGGGGCTACTGAACATTATCACTTCATCTCCTTACGACCCCTTGACGTTGACGGTACGACCCCTGAGCACAACGTCTGTGACGTCTGTGTCAAGCCGTCCCTCCAGTGGTGACCTCACACTGACTTACCGATTTGTCTGTACGGATAGACGGCAGAGCTACACAGAAACGACCCAAGTTCTTGCCTGCAACACACACACACACGCACTCTAATGGCAGCAGCAGGAACATCAACAGACCCCCTCAGCATCTGGTCTGGCTCCTCTGCCATCCCTGTCGCAATTTGCGGCGGTGGGGAGGAGTGAGGGAGGCTTCGCCCTCACCGCTGTGGTGGTGGGAATGTCTTCAAGGGTCCTCATTAAGTTCTATCCCGTGGCGCGCGAACGCGCGCACACACACACACACACACACATACGCGCGCGCGCGCGTCTGGGTCGTAGCATAATCGAGATGGAGTCTGGGATGAGTCGTTTCCGTGGTGGTGGCGCCGGCTGGCATCGAGGCGCTGTCGTAACACGTGTGTGACGCGTCGGGGACGACTCGTGACGGGCGGGGGAACAAGACGAGGAACTCCGATGAGGCGTGACTAACGCGCGTACGCCCAGCAATTACGTTCACGGCACACGTTCAGAGGATCATCCTGACGGAGGAGGTTAAAGAGAGAGATACGTAGGCCAACAGACAGGCTGACGGACACACAGACAGACAGACATATTCCGTCAGATTAACAGACAGTTGAAGAGAGACGGGAATTACGAGGGCGTAGGAGGAAATGCAAGAAGAAAAGGAATTCGAGGAGGAAGAAAGAAGATTAGACGAAGTGAGGGAAGAGAGAGGAACTCGACAGCCGATGAAGGACGCGGGAGAAGCGCGGAGATCGCGTGACAATGACTGAACGAGACCAGAGAGAGAGAGAGAGAGAGACGGGAGACTGGGTAGGGAAGAATGAGAGACGCACTGTATGAGAGACTGGGTAGCCGGAGAGAGGAGAACAAGGTTGATGCTGCGTGATGCATTCTGCCGAGATGCTGAGTGTGGACGGGCCCGGGATTGAATCACAGGAAGACCAATCACTGCAGCGGACCGGGGAGCCAGCGGGCAAACCGAAGGGACGATAGAAAACTGGAAGCGCATTTCTCTCTCTCTGCCGAACAAACAGCAGAGGTATGTTGACTCATGCCGTGATAAACACGGTGCTATAGAAGCATAGAACAAGTGAAGGAAAATCTCAACAGTCCATTGTGGGAGGCGAGGAACACGAGAGAGGGGGGAAGGTGCCTGTGCCAGACGTATTAACAATGGACCCGGAGTTTATCCTGGACGGTGATGGGGCGGCGTGCGCCAGAGAAAACAGGAAGGGGGCCAAGGGTGAGTTAATTACTATGTATGTAACGGCTCGAGAGGGGGCCCCTCTGCTGGGGCCGCTGGAATGTAAACAGTGAGCCGGAGGGAGGGGTGGTGGTGGTGACGCCCAGGGCCCGGGAAGCTGTACGCGCGCGCGCGTGTGCGTGTGTGTTAGTGTGTGTGTGTGTGTGTGTGTGTGTAGGATCAGTGAAAGATGTAAGGAGGAGCGATGATCACGCAGGAAAATGGGGGGACGATTTTGAAGAGGGGGAACTCAAGTGGGGGGTGAAATGAGAGCTGGAGAGAGAGAGAGAGAGAGAGAGAGAGAGAGAGAGAGAGAGAGAGAGGAGAAATGCTCTGGCGAAGTCAGGTGAATAATGAGGAGTAACGGATGAGGAGGAAGACGTGGGCAAGTGGAGGCGGTGGTGAAGAAGATGAGGAAGACACACCCAGAAACAGTGAGATGCAGACGGCCTGGCCTCTGACCTGACCTGAGGGTTGTACCGCGCGCCCTCTCCAGGAGCTAAGCCGTCGTGCTGTGGGGTCGCACCGTCGCACGCAACGGGTTAGCACGTGGTTACGTCGTGTGTCGTGTGGAACGTTCAAGTCGGGGTCGTGCAAGGTGGCTGGTTGGGCCAGACAATAATCTAACCTGACCTGACCTGTTGACCCGTAGTCACTAGAGGACCAGCACTTGTGAACGGGCCTCTACTTCGCCGTAACACGACCCTGATACTGAACACCTGGTAACGAGTGACGTCGTCACACTACGTCACCCCCATAATGTCCCCACGTAACATCTTGTTCCCCTGCGGCACGCAACAAACCGTCCGATCAGAGAAAATGGGAAGCGATAATATTGCCAACGTGTCAGGGTGGAATGGCTGGCTATTCTGCCGGCCACGCCGGGGGAATGAGCGAGATTCCGCCCGTATTTATGGCAACGCTGGACTGAGAATCGCCGCTTACATCACTCCTGTGACGTCGTACAACGTCCAGCCAATCAATGCTTACCTCACTCGTTGTGACGTCACGAATTGCGTGCACTTACTGCTCAGGCAGCTCGTTCTGTGATGTCACTCAGCAGCCAGGTGGAGGGTGGGGGGGGGGGGGGTTCAGTAGTACCCACGCCGCCCGCCAGGTGGGCGGGCGACGGCGGCAGTTGTGGCGGTGGGTGAGGGTGGCTAAGGGTGGGGGGTCGGGGGTGTATAGCCTGGGGGCCAGTGTGGTAGCCGCAGACTACCACAGCGGGTCTGGTCCGGTACGCTGTGGTTATATATAAGGTTAAGAGCTTGGCTGAACACTCGCAAAGGCACACGTGCAATTCCCTTCCACGAATTTTCCATTTCCAGTATGGATTGTTATTAACCAGGAGGGGGAGGAGGAGGAGATAATACAGGAGGAAAGAACATGTGATGATTTGATAGAAGAAGAAGAAGAAGAAGAAGAAGAACAAGAAGAAGAGGAAGAAGTAGAAAAAAAAAGGAGGAGGAGGTCCGTGCGACCTGACCACGGCGCGTGAGGTTGCCTGCTCACGTGAACAACTTCCGGGAAGCTTCGATCATTACCGAGCAAAACTTTAGTTCTAGACTTGCCTTATGACCCCCAGTAGGGGCCAGTACCTGAGCCGTACATGGTTATTAGGGTAAGATGCTTCTGTAGGGAGAGCAGCTGAGGTGATATTGTGGTGGCGTAGTGTGGTGTGTGGTGCACTGTGGTGTAATTCTGTAGCGCTACTGGTTGATTTCTTCTTTCCTTTTACACTAGAGGGCGCTTGACCCTAACGACTTCCCCAGAGTAAAGTGTCAGTCAATAGTTAATGTTCAAAATGCTGGTCGTCTACCAGCTGGTCGGGCGTGGTCCATTAACCCGGCCCAGGTAATGGGTAAAGCATTGTTATTTCCCGTCGGAGTCGCGGGCTCTGAATGGAGCACTCTGGCCCGCGTAACGCGAGGTCATCCGTAAGGCCACTGTGCCGTGACGCCCCCCGCTGTGTCCTTGTCCATACTGAGGAACTGGTCCACGGAGGGCCCCTGGGGAAGGGGGGCCACGTCGTCCCTGACCCCCGGGGATAAAGGACAGGACCTCTGAGGGGTTACATACACACACACATACATCCATATACACGAAAGACTAAGCACTGCGACCTTGGAAAGATTCGGTAATGGCCGCCACCCTGTTTGTTTGTCTTCCCGCGTCGTTAGAGTTCGAGCCGTTGCATCGCGCGCTTTGTGTACGTCTTTATCGTCTGTTTTTCCACAGCTTCTGTTGGGGAGGATCGTAGGGAACCCTGCGCCAAAATATTGCCAGGGATTTAACCGTGATCCCCGCGACCTTTGACCCGACACGCCCGTCGATGGACCTCCCAAAGCGACCCTTTCGCTTATAGCCCCCGCCCCCTCAGCGGCCCTCTGTCAGTCCCACTCAGAGCCCTCTCGTCGTCCCTCTCATAGGCCTTTTAATGCCCCACTCAAAGCCTTCTCATCACCCCTCTCAAAGCCCCTTCTAATAACCTTCTACATATTCCTTTAAAAAGCTCCTTCAATATCTCTCTCAAGGTCCCCTTAACATCCCCCATAAACCCCCTCCTAAAGTCCCACTCAAATCATACTCTGCATCCTTCAGTGCAGGTCACACAGGCTCTAGACAAGATTCTACGATTCACTGAAATTCTGATTGAATCGCTGATTCACTCAGGCTCTAAATGAATGGCTATGATTCACTCAGGCTTTTACTGAATGATTCGTCTAGGTTCTCGCTGAATCACTATAATTCATTCAGGCTATAGCTGAATCCCTATGATTCACTCAGGTTCTAGTGCTACTCATAACATCAACAAGGCTTCTCCTAAAAAGCGTAATACATAAATAATCTTCTACAAATTAACTCCGTAATGCAAATCTCACATAAAGTTACATCCATATTCATATAAATTCCACTCCTCCAAATATTAGCAGAGGACGGTATTTGATTCATGATTTCCAAACACTGACTTCATTCCGGGTGTCAGCATTCGGTGGTCTGCGGGGGTAGGAGGAACAGGGAACACTGATATACGTATGCTACCCACCCACCAGTTAATCTCCCCCTCTGCCCTCTCCCCACCACCACAGCCATAACAGGACAAAAGTTCATAAAGGACGAGATCTCTCTTAAGTTCCCTCGTTAGAGTAACAAGATCACCAGGAAATACATTGCCCCCTGTTCTCCTCGGGTATAAGCCAACTCATCAGGATATCTCCATCATACTTTACTTCCAGGTGTCCACTGGGAGCATACGTCTTCTGTTGGCGGTGTTGGAAACTGTGCCAGTGTTGAGGAAACAGCTGATGAGGGTTAGACGCTGTGCCCGTGCTGGGGAAGCAGCTGATCTGCTTAAGTCTGTGTCTACAGATGTAGTGTTTTGCGTCTGCTGCCTCAGCTGTAGAATCTTTACAGCTGTAGCCATTCCTTCGTTTCTCAAGTATCAATATACCGTGAATGCCACATAGAAATAATGGTGTCAGATGACGCGTTGATACTATTTGCGTGTCGCGGAGGTACGAGTTACGCACTAGTGTTGGTGGGGGTCTTGGACGTTCCTGACATCCTTGGCGGGGGTCCAGGACGTTCCTGACATCCTTGGCGGGGGTCCTGGACGTTTCCCCAGTGTAGCATCGGCCGCAGGATTCTGAAGGTTCGTGAAATACATTTTTGAACACTTAAAGCTCAAGCAGAGCGGCCTGGATCCAGTCTGGCCTGGAGCGGCCTGGATTCTGCTTGGCCTGGTCCTGTCTCACATCCCTGACCAGGTTCTGCGGCAGTCGGGTTAACCTGGTCTTGAAGCGAACCTGTTCCAGACACAGCCAGACACCAGCCCTCCTGCAGACAGACAGACAGACAGACTGACACAGTCCTCACTGACAAGAAGAAGGTCCGAACCAGACATGCGTTAACAAGACACAGACTAGCACGTAGGCAAGACACTGAGACATCCATTGCAATGCGGAGATAAAATCCTCGGTGATAGGAAGGCAAATGGTCGAGTGGGAAAGTTGCGAACCTTTTACAATGACGGTGACAGGAGGACACATCGGCGAAATGTTTGGGTGGCATCAGAGAGGGTGGCCCGGGCTGGTGGGTGGTCTCTTGGCCCGGGTTGGTGGGCCTTTTGTACGTCGGGCCGGCCTGTGTATCCGGGCGCCGCTGGCCCGGGCTGGTGGACCGCGAGTGACGGTGACGCACGAGGGGACCTCACTAGTTACAGGAACTCACGAGTTACGACGCTGCCGACGACCTGTTGTAAATCCATCTTTGCCCCTGACGAGGAGGAGGAGGAGGAGGACCGCGGTAAGAAGGGCAGCGAGCCTTTTCCAGAGGTCACTGCTGGAGAGATAGTTTTACACTCGTGTTGCCTCGTGCCATACCCCTGTATATATGTACCATTTCTTTACTTCTACGTGTGTATATACGAGTAAACACACACACACACACCACAGCTTAAGTCTGGTACCCACTTATCGACCAGCCCCGAGGGGTGGATGAACGGCTGGGTTGGGTGTGTGGACCGACTGTCGCGCCCAGGATTTAGTCCCAGGACGGCTCTTGCGTAACCAGGATCAGCGACGTTAGGCACTACAGCATGGAAGTTCGTGTGCGTGTGTCGGGATCAGTTGCATGAGGTTACGCCGGTAGTATGTTTAGAACTCTAATTTCTAGAACAGCGAACACGCAACTCGACCCAATCTATTCTATTGCTTGCACGCCTCTTGCCTTCCTGAACGTCTAGGCCCCGGCACCACAGCGTCCCTCCCGCACTGCTGCACACTGGTGACCACTTCACTCAATACTGGGGCTTCAGTCGCTTGGGCAATTTTGTCTCTGGGGTCGCAAAGACGCGTCAGGGTTCTCGGTCTCTGGTTGACGCGCAACGACCGACATTGCGCGTCCTGCTAGAGTAATCGGATGGACTCAACGGTCGAGAAACTAATAATCAGTTCTGAGTCCTAGACGATTTCGGCCAACGTGCGGAGACAACTGCTGTGGCAAATCCTGGCTGGCATCGAGGCAGACCACCACGGGTCCCAGACCTGACATGTGGCACAGCAGCGTCGTGCTAACCACTCCGCCACGCTTGTGCTGACCCCCCTCTCAGCTTTATGGCTCCTCATAAAATTCTGACAGTATTACCGGAACCGTGGCATCGGAGGTACGCGTCCGGCCATATCAGAACGACCGGAACGGCCGGGCCCAGCTGCTGCTGGGACACAGTCCCCCCGGAATACTTTCAAAAAGTTTTGTTTCTATTTTTCACATATGAGGCGAGCCAGGCGTCCCGGGCTTCGGTATGTGGCCGACCGTCCGGCGGATTCGGCCGCTGCTGGGTACGAGTGAGGCCGAGGTGCACATACCTCCCCTGGCCGGGCCAGGCCAGGGGGACGGCCGGCAGTAACTCGACCGACAGCTTTTTATCAAGGTCGCCGGCTGTTTTACCGGTGAGCGGGTCCGTCGCCGCCTCTCTCGCCTCGTTTCGTCCAGCACCGAACATCTGTTGCGAGATTCTGGGAAATCCTCCTCCTCCTCCTCCCACACCGCCCGGATTTTCTGTAAGTTCTCGAAGGGGAGAGGAGGAGGGAGAAGGAGGAGGGGGAGGAGGAGGAGCAAGAGGCCGCCACCTTGTGTCAGTGGGCGGCCATAGGCGCGCACACTGTGTCGTCCCTCCTCGCACTGGATGGGCGAACCACTGGATCTAAAATCAACCAGTTTTCTAACCCATGACCTATATTTTTTTGTCGTTATAGAGACCGTCGCTGCTCAACGAGCGCTCGTGTTCTCTCTTGCTAGAGCGTGATTTGTTCTTCCCTCCAAGGGTGTGTTCATTATGTTCGTTATAACACGATTCTGGTGATAACTTTTTTCCTTCCCCGGCTCGCCGCTGGTGCCATCTCTCAGCCTCCCTCCGCTGCTTCACTAATTTCAGCATTTAATTAACACACGTGACTGTCACCAGAGCTGACAGGAAAGAAAATGTGAAATGTTTCTCTTGATCTGAATTTCGGGAAAATTTATCGTGCGTAGGAGACCAGCACTGTTGGAGATGTAGGAGACCAGAACTGTTGGAGATGCAGGACAGCCGTACTACTGGAGGAGGAGGAGAGCAGAACTGTTGGAGATGTAGGAGGCCAGAACTGTTGGAGGAACCTAAAGTACTCTAGAAAGCCATCCCATCATCTCCATCGTTTCTTGAAGATCGTTCGATCGTTCACAGCCAGACGGTCGTAGACATTACGAGGGAAAACAGATAAGGATGGACGGTAATAAGGATTGAGGGTCATCAGGACAGAAGGTGATAACGATACGGGATGGATCCAAGACAATCTGGTACGAAACCTGTTCCGAATCGTCTTCCGTCTTGACGTCTCTGTTCACCGCATCTTATTACATGAGGCCTCTGTTGTCGTGATCCCCTTACCCACTGCCCCCACCCCCCTGCGAAAAATACTCATATGAGTAAGACTGAGTCGGGCTATCCCCCGGTGGGGCGATCACCACCCACCCTGGGGAGGCCGACCTGAAGTGCTGCTGGAGGTCATTTGGAAAGGTTATCGCCCCGGGCAGATGGGCAACACTGGCAAACTAACGCCGAGTTTCCTTGTGTTGTGTCGTGTTGTGTGTGTTTGCGTGGCGTCTGTCTGGAGGACTGCTGGTTCACAGTTTGTTTGGCTCTTGTGTTGCGTCTGCCTGTGCAGTGTTTGTGTTCTGTGTAAGAGAAGAATTTCAAACTACGAGTACGGCGTGTGTTGCGTCTAGATGAGGTGATTCCCACTGTGTTGCGGATTTCAGTGTTGAGTCTTCTGTTTCGTATTAGTGTATGTCTGTGTTTACGTTCTGTTTGCCAGTTTGTGTTCCAGTTGTGTCTATACGTATGTTTGTATCGTCTCTTTTGTGTGTTGCAGCTTCGCCTTTCCGTGTGTTACATCTACTGCTACATCTCCCTTGAACTTGTTTGAGTTGCTTGGGTTCCCCCTCTGATAAGAAAAAGAAAAAATGTCGTGCAAGTTTTGCATCATCTTTCTCCAACATCCTGCAACATTTAACTCTGGAATGTTGCCTTGAGTTCGTGTATAAATCATAAACCTTCACTCCAGTCTTGGGGTGGAGTGCGTCAGGCAAACACACGCACACACACACAAACACACACTCTCTCTCCCAACACTCTCACAGGCTGTAAAACACACACTGAGGAAAAACCTACTGACACGTCTCTTCCCTGAAAGATGTAAAGATATTTCACAAGGCTGAGAGAGAGAGAGAGAGAGAGAGAGAGAGAGAGAGAGAGAGAGAGAGAGAGAGGGAGAGTCTTTCTTCACTCTTTTGGTAAGCGTGAGCAGAGCCGTGGTCCCTGGCCGGCTGGACCTGAAGCTGCCCTGACAGATGGTGCAGGGATGGCCGCCACGGTTGCCCTGGCCGGACCTAAAGCTGGTGTGGGAATCCCTGGCCGGACCTGAAGCTGGCCTCACAGCTGGTGTAGGACTCTCTGGCTGATCCTAAAGCTGGCCTCACGGCTGGCGTAGGAATCTCCCCCTTGCTTACCTACCTCAGCAGGCAACACACACACACACTAACCTCCCTACCTTAGAACCCACCTACCCACCTCCCTAGGAGGTGGCAACCCAAAGGCTCTCCCCACGTAGCAAACAATCTAAGGTTCCTACATGAGTACCACTTCCTTCGATGCACATCTCCCACGCGATCCATCCTTGCTGCTCCTTGCCTGACGCTGGTAATAACAGCCCACTTCATCAGGGGCGCCTCACTGTTGCGCCATAAAAGGAGGGAAATCCTCCAACAAGTACACAAGCAAGCAAACACAATCACGAGTGTAAATATCTCGCCATTCAGGTAAATTATTCTCGCTTCCTCAGCTCAACCCTTCAAGCTTCGCCGACCTTTATTCTTCAAGCTTTTAAGCTTTTATGTTTTCACCCTTTCAGTCATTCTTATCTCCCTGTTTAGGAAGTGTAAGCAAGAGGGTGTAGGCATGAAAATGCACGTTCAACACACCCCATCTGCGACACTTTACCGATCCCAACAAACGCTCAGCCTCACACAGGACCAATCATGAAATAACTATGGCGTTAAAGATTAACAACGTACACCCCTGGAGGCGGGCGGGCGGGCTTCAGAGCAGGAGGCATCCTACAGTGGATCCTCCACGTCCTGGAGCGGGAGGGGGTGTCGTCCCGGGCACACAAGGATTCGTGTGGAGGGATCCCTGAAGGTTCTTCTGCTGGGGGGTTGCGGTACGATCATCATAGCCGGGGGAAAGTGATGTGTCGATGACATAAGATCATTGTCCGATAGCAGTCTGGTGTGTGGACTGTCAACAGACGATCGTTTTCCAACAGAAGGGTCCGCCAGGAGCCTCTCTCTCTCTCTCTCTCTCTCTCTGAAGAGGTATCTCCAAGTGCTCATTCTGGCGTTTTTAAAAGAGCAAATATGGGCGACAAGACTCGTCCCGGGGATGAGCCAACCGTGTGGCTCTGTCATTCATAATCTTTTTCCTCATTTACTTCGCGTTGAGGATTTGCAGTTGGAGTGTATTTCCCTACGGATGGTCTCTTTCATTCTGCCTGTAATGGTACACCAAGCGACCCTCCAAAACCATGTCACTGTTTCACCGTTCGCTGTGAAGTGGAGGCTATAAATAACGCTCCGTAGAAAGGCAAAAGAGTGGATACCAGATATATGGTATTTGAATGGAAAATTATTATCAAGGAATAGAGAGAAATGGTAAAAAAAGGGAGAATAAAAGGCTCCTCAAGCTGGCTTTCAGGACCCCCATCTTGGAGCGGCAGCCTTGGGAATGGCATCGAGTCGTCCTCCTCAGCTACCGATGTACACTCACATCCAACACAGTAATTTGTACTTGTACGCCTCCTGCGGAACTGTGGGGGGCCGACCACAGGTACCCGAGGACGTTGGAAGCAACACGTAGGGATATCACGGGGATAACGTTCCCACAAACCACTTCGTTAAACGTTGCAATCTTGCATAGGTAATCCAGGACGGGTAATCTGAAGCGGGTGCGACAGATGCTTCGACGGGAAAGCGAAACAAATGAAATCGACGGAAAGGAAGGCGTACGGAAATCAATAAAAAAAAAAACAGTGACTTGGATGTGTTGCAGTGAAAGACACTGACTGTGGGGGTCCAGGAGTGACTGCCTGGCTGGCTGGCTGGCTGGCTGGCTGGTTCGCCTCCCCCCTGCCCGCCTGGTCTCCGTTCCCGACACCATCGTGAGAGCCGACCACCCATCACCCCAGCGCCGCGAGGACCTCCCTCCTCCGCGATGCCCGGGATTATAAACATGTAATATCCACATAACAATTCAATACGTCTCCCCGCTGGGCTGTAATCAGGCGGACGAGCGGTCGTTGCGCGAGTGAATAATTGAGGCAACCGGCCCTATCATCCCGGCCGATGGCCAGCCCCGTGTTTGCTGTGGGAGGAGTGATGGCCCCTGGTCAGGTCAGCCACGAGGGACCTCCCTCCCCCCAACTCCCTCCACATCGTGCCACATTTTTTTCCCTCCAATTTTGGATTAGATTTCATCATCTCCGCGGTCGCGAGATACACAGGACACCGGAGGATGACCGGTTCAGGCTGAGGAGGAACGGACGTGCGTGCATGCATTCGTGGGTGTGTGTCAGCCACGCGTGCACAACTGCAACAGCGAGCGGGCGGCGGCCACATAAGCTAATAACTCCCTCCGAGATGCAGATGCTGGGACCAGCTGTCGCGTGGAGTACCGGCCTTAATGGTCGATAACTGGGGAGACCAGGCACTGGCTCCTCTCCCTCTCCCTCTCTCTCTCTGGTATGCTTGGGAGATAAAGAGGCCAGAGGCAAGGGAAGCCACAGCCGCCTGCATCCATCCGGCTGGACCGACCCACCCACTCGACCACCTATGAATGACTGGACACACACGAGTCTCTCGTCCCGACTTCCAGGATTTCACGGCCTCTGCTTCCAGAGTCATC
>JAUUDW010565853.1:0-16736 GCA_032361385.1 Panulirus guttatus | reverse complement strand
GCCTCGAGCCAACCTGAGCTGTGAAGGAAGAACAATCCCGAAGATTACACCAGATGTTCACCAGGACCTACCCAGCATGACCTTTTTCTTTTTTCCAGCCCCTCCCAGACTCTCCGTGCCCACGACGACCAACCCAACATGCACTTTTCTCTCTAGCTCCTCCCAGGCTACCCGAGCCTAGGAATTGATGACCTAAGCAAGAAGATAGAATCAAAGCCTCTCAAGGTCTTTTTATAATCCACGTAAATCAGTATTAATGTTCCGAGAGAGAGAGAGAGAGAGAGAGAGAGAGAGATGCTTCGTTCCAGTGAGCCAAGGCAGCTCCGTGTGTTCTACTCTCCCCTGGCAATGGATATAAGCCCCAGGTCTACCAGCTACCGTCGTCTTCGTCGTCCTCCAACCCCTCGTTCATCATCCTAAACTCCAACTCCTCTTATGGTGGACTGAGGCTGAAAACCTTAACACTCACTGGTTCTACAGACACCGAGTGAATGGCTACCTAGTTTCTTGTATGACGACCTTCACACACATATATATTTGCAAGATATACATAAAAATGTTTATGCAATTGAGAAACTAACGAAGTGCATTTGAAGATTTATCAATAGCATTCTTTTTTAACGACTATGTGGGCGCGGGAGTGGCTGTGAATGAGTGTGCGTGTGACAGTAAAGTGAGGGAGTAAGAGAGTGAGTGTGGTTGCGTGTGTGTGGATGATTTCTTCAACTACACGATGCGGGGAAGTGTTAAGACCTTGGTGGTATGGGGAGGTACAAGGGTGTGAATAAGAGGAAGCAGCAGTGCCTTCCTGTGTGACTGGCCGGAGGATTCAGAAGCTACGTTAAAACCTCGTCTTATTCCTTTAAACACGACGGTGCGATCCTTGAGCACGGCTAGGCGTCCCTTGCATAAGACTGTACGACTTCTGGGGACGATGGCCTTGCCTTTGACCTAAACCTTAATGTCGGCGAGGACAATACGGCGCTGCCACAACCACAAGCTACGTGAGAACTCGCTTGTGGGCAGTAAGGCTTCGGAGATGCAGGGGAAGGCAGGATGCTGCCCGTGGCAAGCACCTGTTGCAAGCACACACACACACACACACACACACACGAAGGGAATTCCGAGGGCTTAAAAATAGATGCGGGAGTGGGACAAGGTACTTCATGTTCAAAGGATCGTCATTTCTCACCCTCTACTCTTCAACATATCTACAAACTTACCATAATGACTCAAGCTATATGTGCACACGTCATACTCTAATTGAGTCATATTTACTGGCTAATCATATATTCATATATTTTCTAACATCCGCAAAGTGCTAGGAAAATGAGGTGCAAAAAGTGATAGGAAAATGAGGTGCAAAGAGAGCCAACTGTAAAGGTTCAGTTCCCGTTTGAACCAAGAGGCGTCTGGTCCACACCCGGCAGCCATCCGGACCGGGTGATGTCTGGTCCACACCGGGTACCATCTGGCCCAGGTGGTGTCTGGTCCACAACCAGCAAAGCCATCTGGACCAGGCAGTGTCTGGTCCCCACACCTATACCACGTGGGTGTTTAGCCTACATCTGCTACCGGTGAGCCTCTGGATCAGGTCGTGTGGTCGTGTCCGCAAGGCAGCCCACTACGAAAGGTAAAAGTTAATATGGGAAAGATACGTATAAAGTTCCCCCTCCTACTCTTCTCATTTCAGTACTAATTAGGTCGTGCGAGGAGGAGGGAACGAGTAAAAAGCCGGGATAGAGGGAGTGTGGTATGGGAGATGACTCGTATCATAATTAATTTACGGAAGGACCTGTTCCCCCCAGAGGGATCCTTTGTTCCTCTCCTCCACCAGAGCTTCTGCCTTGGGTTAAGTGTGCGTTCTCGTGACCTCACTGAGTACTTTAAGCAAAAGGATCGGTTCCATTCTTACTTTTAGGTGATATGTCAAGTAATATACCTCCCACATATCTGTGTTCGATGGGCTAAAGTAAAACCTTAAAAAACAAAATACTCAAATAAATAAAAAATCTTAATAATGGCAATAATAATAATAATAAAGCAATCTAAAAATCCCTCGGCAACCAAGCCCTGATCACATACGTCCCGTCCGTCCGTTCTCACAAGGGTACAGACACCATTAAAATTCGAGTCTGTAGGGGAGAGACACGATCCCCGTGGCTTCCTAGTCCCGGGTAATGCCATCGTCCCAGCGGCAGGCTACCCACGCTGCATACATCAACACCGAAAATGGGACAACGCCCTTGCCCGCACATGGGTGGCCGAGCCCTCCTCAACGGTACTAGGGAACACCCCCCAACCCCCCTTGGCTCACCTGCTGGTGCTGGTGCCCGTCACCCCGAGAGATTCGATATAACGCAAGTGTTTGGTCAGACAACAGGGGTGACTTGCAAGGCGTTCCCCGGCGTGACAGTGGTGACTGGGCCCACCTGTGGAGGGTGGAGGGAGGGAGGGAACCCAAGGTGGCAGTTCTCGCGGCTCCCGCACCTCCGCTCACGTTACTACCACCACCGCCACCACCACGGCTGTCTGCTCCACCTTTTTACTCTTACTCTCCGTTTCCAACAATTACTCCACCAACGTCTTCCTGCTCTACCTCCCTTCTCTTACTCCACCACTACCTACCTTCTCTTCTAATACCAACTAACCCATTAAAACCTTCTTGCTCCATCAACCAGCCCCTATGCCAATACCTCCTTCCTGTTCCATCCCCACTGTCACTCCCCTGCCGTTCCATTTCCATCAGATCACCTGTTTGACTTCGCAACCTGTAGTCCTAGAAATCCTACTGTGGCCTTGCTAATTTGGTACACTCTGTATATATCAACCAGTGACTTCATCAATCTCCTCACTGGCTTCTCCAATATGATTCTAAATAATTGAAGGTAATGAGTTAAGTTTCTTATTCTAGAGATCTGAAGTTTTTTCAATGTAATTATGTCAACTGATTTCAGTTACGTTATATCAATTGTTTCTCACGCTATCTTTTACAACAAAAGGGAATCATCTGTGAGTACGCATTTGGGACCAAGGCTTCCGAGGTATTACCATATACACCAAACGCAGTTCTCATTTGTAATACGGGCTGCGAACGACGTATACATTCATTTTGTAACTTTACAAATTCGTTCGCCTTGAAGGGTGATGTTAGCAAAACAACAGTATGTCAGTCTTGAGGGTACAGGTGCTTTACAAGAGTCACCATCGGTTTTTGTCTCCCTCGTCGTACAGCTTCGCAGAGTCCAACCTGCCAATATACAAATGATTTTAGAAAGGCAACGGTTGCTGCCTTGTTGTTCGCTGAAATCAAGGGCACTGCTCCAACAGCTGGGATACAAAAGTAGCATCTCTAAATGCATCCACAATCGGGACATCCAATCTCAATCGGGGATCACCATCAGATGGGGTACCAAATCACACCACTAGATGGGGCATCATACCACCAAAATATACGCCCACTACAACTATAGAGGCTATCATACCCCCACCAGAGGGGTACCATACCAATAAGATACCATATCGCCACCTAAGAGGGTACGTACCACCACCAGAGAGGGGGGTGAGGGGTACCCTTCCATCGCCAAAAGGGGTACCACATTACCAGGTGGAATACAACAACACTTGAAATGACACACAACTGATAGGCTGTCATACCAACAGCTGAAAAAATAAGGAAAAATCCTCGTCAACAACTGAGTAGAAAAACATGAACTGGTCTCAGTTTTACTTTTGTTTTACATAAATATTACGCTGGGCAGTCAGGTCATCTCCCTTAGCCATCAAAATAGAATGTACAGACACATGCAGTACCGGAGAAGTCAGACGTGCGCTAAACATTGTTCAAATTGCTCACGTTCTGGTTATCTAAAACAAAACCGATCTGCTCTGATTAAGTTTCCAGGTCAGTGTGACTTTCGTACCAAACCAGAGGGACTTCAGACACGGCAGCTGTGCTCAAGGGAAAGTGCCATCGTGCTCAAGGGGTTGCGAACAAAAACACAAGAGAGTTGATCAGAAGCAGCACGAACAGCAACCGATGCTCACTCCAACACCTGGCTCCTCTCAACACCTGACCAAACTCTGGTACCAACTGGCCACACACACACACACACATACACACACACATTTCCTAGCTACGTTCACCGTTGGCCACAGTCACTATCAGGCCACAGGACTCATCATTACCAATGGCACCAGCTGCTCTACCAACGTTTTTTGCTGATTTACAGGAATGGGAAATTCATTCCGACTTGGTCCGCCCTTACAACATGAAATGGGAGAGAGAATAATAAGGAAGACAGAGTGAAATGATCTGTAATATTCTTAGTATCTTATTTCTACAGTCAGCCGTACACCTCTCTCTTGTACCCTCTTCGGGTCTTGTCCTACGAGGCGGTGCCAGAGCTGGGAGGGTCTGGGTGGGGAGTAAGGGGCGGTGAGGTGGTGGGAGGCAGACACGTGCGACAACGACACTTACCGGCGGAAGTCGTTAGCGTCAGTGTGGCATGGCGTGGCGTCCGCTGGTGCCTGCAGGGGGGCGGGGCATGGCCACCCCTTTTCCCAAGGTATTTACCAACCTCATGCTACACACACGTCCTCACCACCACCATCTACTGTCTCCACTCCCAACACACCATCACCACCACCGCCCACTGTCACCACTGCAATCGTTTACCTCTCACCCACAAAACTATCACCAGTTAACAGGATCCCTTTCCATTCTCACCACCACAAACCTTCAACCACGGCACGATCATCTACTATCATCTCCTCCACACACCACCGCCACCAACACCCTCCCCTCACAACATCACCGGTGCTGCCAACCACCAACAGCAAGAGGAATCAGCATCATCACCACTACAGTCGGAGGGGAGAACAACAACCAGCACTGAGATCACAAGAACCACTGGTGCCAAAGCATCATGAACGACCATTACAGCTGGTACAGGAACAACCACTACAGGTGGTACAAGTGAAAAACCAAAGCTACAGAGACAGACACACAAAAAGTCTCTACCACAGTAATGACCACCATTAATACAAGAACCACCAGTACTACCACCACAAGGACCACCTAGTATGCTACCACGATAACGATGAGAGTAGTGGGTAGCAACCAGGACAAGAGAGTACTGGCGCCGTCCTAACGAGTACACCCTGCACCACAGCCTTACGAAACACCACCACCGTCGCCACAATCACCACAAATGGAGCGGCCAGGGAAACACTCTACACCTCCACATTAAAAAAAAACTACAATGCCACAAAGACAGATAGCACAGCCATCATTAACAACCAACACCAACCACATTACAACCTGCGACGCTGCCACAAGCACCACACAAGTGGCATCAAGCACAAACAACGACAACCAGAACTACCACCACACACAGAGACCACCACCAACAGCGTTAGAACCAAGGCTACTATAATCTTCCTCTGTTCCTGCAGAAGGAAATCCGCGTACCCGTCGCAAGACCTACTCACACCGCAGCCGCGGGAGCCACCACAGGACCGCTGTCACGAGAAACACCATTACGTCTGTCAGAGGGGAAGCCATCAGCGCCGTCAACACGGGGACCAACAGCAACGTCGCCAACACGAACCACCGCCACCGCGGCGAAAAACAAGTGAGGTGTGGCCCGCGTCAACGTAAATCTGCACTGTGATGGAACACCTGTTTGCTGAACCCACGAGCAGGCAGAGGGCCAGGATATGGGCAGGGATGATGGGGGAGGGGTCAGATGGCGCGGCTGATGGGCACCAGGCGGGGGATGCAGAAGGGAGATTACACACACGGCGAGGAGGGAAAAACAAAAAAAATGGGAAGCAGGATGGAAGAGGAACAAGAAGGAAGAGCGGGAAGGATGATGAAACGGACAGGAAAAGAAGAGGATGAAAAGGAAAAGGTATGAGAAAGAAGCAATGGATGGAGGAGAGAAAAGTGGGGTGGAGAGAGACATTCATCGCGTGAGTGAATGACTGACTGTAAGTGGTGAATAACAAATGTGGTTGAAACGGCGGGTGGGAATAGGGGGGGCCGAGGGGTGAATAATTCTGAAGAGGACTAAATGAGAGGGGCGAAGGGAATGACAGAAAGGAGAGATGGGGGACCTCGTGTGCAGAGAGAGATAGAGAGAGAGAGACAGGGCAAGTGAAGGGTGGACAATTGAAATGGATGAGTATGACGACCATAGACACGAGTAGAGAGAGGGGGAGACTTGAGTGACAGGACACTCTGGTGATCGACAGGACACCCACCAAGACAGGGGACTGAAGCACTGTCCAGCTGATGCAACCAGAACCCATCGCAAAAAAAAAGCAATGCTTCCAACAGACGTGGAGCTCAGGACCGGAAAAATCGAACTTGCGCCCTCAGAGGAAGGTCATCAGAGCACCCGTGTCACAACGACACCAGACCATCTACAAGGTATTCACAGTCGCCTCATACGAGTGGCACAGCGTCCTGACATTCCTGGTCCTACCTGACACCATCATCTGTGGCAAGGAGTGGGAGACGGAGGGCATTCGAGGTCCTACCTGCACCAGTGGGTCTTCCCTCCGCCAAATCAGAATCTGGAAGCCTTGTCACTCGAGGGTTCGTTCCTGGCCCCCCTGTATAAAGCTGCGCCCACACCACAGGCAGCTCCAGACGAAGACAGAGCTGGACCTGAGGCTAAGCAATGTTCTGTGACGCCGTCTCTGACGAGATGCTGACACTGGGATACTCGTAATGCTGAGGATGAGGAGGAGGACACGAAAGAGGGATTCCTGGAGGTGTGATAAGAAAACGTATGACAAAAAAGTCACTACAAATATAAAACAAGGTGACGAAAATTCCCCGCCAACAATGTGCGTCAGTGAAACGAAGAGGACTGGACGACCAAGAATGAATGCAGAGGACGAGGCGATTGTCCCAGAGACGAGCGTGAAGCGGTGCGTGTGGAGCCAATGGCGGGTACAGAATTGGGGGAATGGGGAGTGTGGGAGACAGGGGAGTGGCAGCACCACGCAGGTGAAGTACGCAGCAGGTCACTCAGTAACCACTTAATCATTTCTGGTAAAAGCAATTCGATTGCAAGAATCGTAACGCTTTAACACCAGTCACGTGGGGGTAACGTCAGCGACCCAAGAGACTTCAATTCGCACATAATTAATCTAAACCTATATATACCAAGTCGACCCAAAGGCATGTGGGTATGCTACGTCATTGGCCCTAAACAAAGAAAACTTGCTGGTAAACAAGAAAACGTGCTGGTACAGGGATAACGAATCAACTGAGGGTTCAGGGCAGCGTGACGTCACAAGTCGGTCTGCGCGGCCGGGTCCGGTTTTTGGAGTCAGAGTGGGTCGACTTAGTATATATATAGGTTTACTTCTACCCCTTCACCTGGCCAGACTAAACTTCCGCAGTGAAGGCCTGATGAAACAAGGTGTTGGATACTACTGCCTTGGTTGCCGCGTATGCAATGGAGCCCAGATGGTCAGGTACAATTTGGAGGTAATGATCCAACTGTTTCTTGAAGAGCTCATGAGGTGTCTCCCTCCAAGCTGCTTATATTTTCCGGTCGAAGATTAAACATGCAGAGCATAAGCTCTAGAATACTTTCGCTAATACATCATTCGGCAAACCTGCCTCTCAGTAAATCTGATCTACATATTTGGTGAGTTTTTCGATCTAGCGAGGAATAATTCTAGAACGTCCATCCCTTTTTCCCTCGCGTGTATATCATGATGAATCTCTCGTGTCTTCGCTCTAGTGATTCATGTTGGGAGCTACCCCATCAACTTCTTTGGATTGGATTTTTTCTTAACGGAGATGTTAGCACACAGCAGCATCCCAGTCACGAGAGGAAAAAACACTTTGAATAATGTCATTACCCATCCAGCCTCCATGAAAAAAAGGGGATGGAGGTGGGGGGGGGTCAGTAGCCAACCCATTAACTTGCCTGATTCGGCAATTTCCTTTGTCGTGGTTTGCCAGGTTGAGTCGTCCATCATCACCCTTACATCCCTGATGCATCTCTTTCCTTTTTTTTCTTTCAATAATAAGGACAGTTTACTTTCCCTCCAGTAATCTAAGCATGCCGTTTCCTTCCTTTCCCCTCCGTAGCGTAGTAGTAGAGAAACATTCCCGACAGACCATCGTACCATCGGAGACCCCGGTGGTTTTCTGCGCCTTTCTACTCCATGTGATTGCCCAGTCAACTCTAGACATCAACAAGAATGCATGGTGTGTTGCTGCTTATGTCACATACAGGTGAGAGCAGTGGCAAGGGTACACAACAGTTCCCTGAAGGTCTGTTTTCAGAGCTTTGCATAATCATACACGAAAGGGAAAAACTATTCCTTTTCATCTAGAAATATAGAAGTGTACAGTGATCATAGATGTAGTGTGTGCACTAGAGAGAATACAGCAGTAAGATCTCGAGTACGTATCAGATTAACTTAATCAATTTAAGAGAAACAAACTAAGGAGAAATGTTATCACATCCATAGTATGGTGAGATGCCTACAATACCACGGTACCTGCTTCAGCTGCCTTCACGCCTAGAGATGCCATTTAACAATGTGCGGTTCATATTATTTCCAGAGTTTAAGTAAGGAATCTCCACATGGTCAATATCACTCCTCTTCCAACCGACCTCCCTCCTCAAGCCCTAGCCCTTCATCACCGTTGGGCGGCCGCCACAGCCTCGCCCAGCATACTGGTTTAGGCCAGCGTGGTTTAATATCCAATTTGTTGAACGAGTCTCATCATCAATAAACTGTGCTATCTCTGTCTCGCCCAGTTTATGGCCCGCCACTCTCGTAACATTATCACACACGCGCACAAAACCTGACACAAAACTGGCTGCAAACATTACGAAATAATGCACATACAAAACCTCACGCATACGAATGTATATTTCTAAGCTTGCGCACTGACCCTCAAAGCTTGAATACACACCGGAGATAACAGACGCATACCTCCCGTCGAGCGATGAGGAATAACAATATCATAATAAAAAAATGGGACGAGGTGCTGAGAACCTCATTATGGGGCGTGTCGCAAGAGGCAGGCGACACTAGGTGGCGGACGTCGACACGACAACCCGGCCGTCTTCCCTTCACTCCTCCCTCATGCAAATGAATGAACGGTAGATGTGACAACTCGTTATCTTATTGAAGGCACGTCCTTAGCTCTCCTTCTGTGTTCTTACGGACCGAGACCGACAGGGTTCAAGGCCTTAGGCCTCGCTGGCCGGGTCTAGCCCAGTTGGATCTTCAGGCGGCTCAAAGCGGATCTTGAGCCGGCGCCAAGTGGATCCCTGGTCAAGGCCTTAGGATGTCCTGGAGTGACCCCGAGCAGTTCTTGTAGGCAGGAGCTCACAACATCATTAATCAGCCGACAGTTTATGCTCTAGTATGAGTTTCACGCACCGGGCTCATGATGATGATGTAGTGGCTAGGTTAACATCTACTCCCGGCCAGCCTGACCGGCGGCGCTTCCTTACAACATCTTGGCTATCGTATCAAGCCCGAGCGGAGTGGTGGGCTGGGACTGTGATTACAACTCTCGAAAGAATGGCATAGAAACATACTCGAAAGCATATGCCTTTCTACGACTATCATCAATATCTTCTCGCAATACAGGAATATATGAAAACAGAGTTCAGCAACAGGGTCCCTCGTATAACCAAGACGACTCAGGGGTACCGTACCGAAGGCACGAGTTACGCTGAGACAATGGACACGAACAGATGGTCGTGGCTTGGGTAAGACAATACCCACGCCCAAGGACCCAAAGACTCCTATCTACCATCACTCCTCCAGCACCCTCGAACAGTTTGTGGTGTACCCTCACTTTACACCAAGGAAATAAGGAGCTTGGGGAAAAAGTAAGTTTGTAAGTAAGAAAAAAATATATGAAAGTAAGAAACCATAATGCTTACACCACAGGACCACAACACTTTCGTAAGGGAGCACAATAAACTTTAATCTGCGTCAAAAACTGTATGACTTGTATCCCTTCCAAGTCTCAAGGCAATCGAGCAGTTGAGAGAGACATGAATTCCAAACCATAATGTCGTATGGTCTTGAGATGTGCGATTCATTTTACGGATATAACCATACTTTTTTCCTTCGCTTCTTAATATCCTCAATGAAACACCCGTAAATGAACTGTAAAGCTATTTCCGATATTTTGCTGGCCCTGTAAACAGTCGCCACTGCTGTAAAGGAGAGCAACCGTTAGCTTCGTAGCAAGCTGAGATGCAACTATCTTTTCCATACTGATCAATGTTTCTTACTGATATATATGTATACATACAGATATGTGTATGTGTGTGTGTGTGTGTTAAGGCGCATTAATTGAACGTTTCTAATCATGCTTCAACTGGGTGGACTTAAAGAGATGCCTCTGAGAAGACACCGAGACGTCAAGGCGATATGCTTGGTGATTTTTTCTTTCTTTCGAGTAAATATTAGAATCTGGATTTAGCGAGCGGCACCTCGTGTGAGGGATGGTGCCCATGGCTGGGGAGTGGGGGGGGTGTCTGGCTGGCCAGCAAGCGCGCGTCCGGTTCAGGAGATGACTAAAGGCGCCGCTGACGGGCCCCGCTCGCCAGTTCCGGACCTCTCTGCAATATATCCATTTTTGCATATTGAGGCGGGCCGGTATCTGCGCCGAGGATCTGGTGAAGAATGGCCTCGCTGCACCGGGGGACAGCCGCATACATCAGGGCAGCGCCGGGGCCACTCCGACCTGCGCCATGATGGACGCAATAAGACACCCTTCGTACCTAAGCTCTAAGGTACACCACTTACTGGCGCCTCAGATCATGAACTTGCAGACTTGAGCCTGTTAGTTTATACAGGGGCGTCCATGGCTGCTTACCTTACATATGTAAGCTAATCTCTTGAGCTGGAAGGTGCGACCCTTCAGCAAGACCGAACGAGTCTTGAGTACAACCCTTAGAGGTGAGGTGATATAATCCTCGAGCACGACGATGCGACCCTTAAGGTATGACAGCCTGTCTCTTACTGGATCCGACATCAGAGGTCACAACAGCATAGCGAAGGGTTTTCCCGGTGCGCTCACGGAGTTTACCACCCGAGACTACGCTGCAATGTTAATGGTGTTTCAAGCCTCTCCTACGGATGAGGCAACGGCTTTGAGCCCCTTCTGTGACAGTGACGGTGTCTTCAAGCCTCTTTTGTCACAACGACGGTAGGCATGAGCCTCTTCTGTGGCTGTGTGGGTGGCTCGTGTTTACTGTCGCGTCGAAAATGGCTTTCAAATGATGGCGGTGATGAAAACCAAGTCTCATTAGTGACGGAGGCTTTAAAAATACGCGACATGCAACTGACGGTACCTTTGACCCACAACTATGGCCTTTACCGTGCCCGTAGCATGCTATGGGGTCGTTAAGCATGACTATAATTCTATATTATGCCTCTGACAGTGACTGTGGCCCCTTGCTGTGATATACTGGTAACTGTAAAACTTCACTGCGGCTGTAATGGCGACTGTCGCCCTTACGACTTAATGGTGGGTGTAACGCTTTATATGGTCTCAATGATGGTTGTAACGCTTTTTATTTAAGTGTTAATAACCCTTCTTATGGGGTATATGTTTGTTGTAACCATTCATAACGTTCTAATAACAGTTTGAACCATTTATATTTGTCTGGACGACGCACAGAACTCCTCATGGCGGTGTATACTGCCTGCTATCCTTTATTACAGGCTAAGACACTGTAATTATTTGGTGATTACTGAGATACATCCCACAGAAATTATGGACATTATGTCGATGTTCGGTAGAGTGACGATCACCTACAACACACTAATTGCGCTAAAACTAATACCATTCAGTGTCGCCTCCCTTAGTCTTAACACCACCCTTCATTTTCTAATTTCTTTTGTTCCTTTTCTCATTTTCTCCTCTCTCTTCGTGGCCTTCTCCCAAGTCCTCTCGTCATATTCCTCCCCCGGTCTTCCTGGACTCTACACTCGCCTTACTTCCACCCAATTAATTATCATCCCGCTAATCTCCCCGCGCTGTCTTCCCCCGCACTACAATGTTGGACCCAAATCTCAGCAAGGGCCATTTAATTATTATAATGAGTGTCGGCGTGGCCGCCAGGGTCCGCTAGGCCTCTCGTGAAGTTCCAGAGGCTTCCGGAGACTCCGTTTCACCCCTCCGCCCAAAGGATGCAGAAGTATATTCCATACATCCACCAACCGAGCGGCGCTTGGAACTGGAAATCCATTAGAAGCCAATCACGAGCAAACCCAGGGAATGACGCAGGATTTCGGCCCAAGCTACAGTGAACAGTTTATTAAAGGAACGCTCGGGTAATAGAGGTCTCCTGTTCAGAAGGAGGGAAAGGGGGAGAATAAGTCTCCGCCAAGCTGGGAAGATTTCCCCCCCCCCCTGTATAAAGCAGACTCTCCTTAATAATGGTTTTTTGGCGAAGTTCTCCCTTAATATGTAAGGCAAGACGCCCCTCTAATGTACGAGAAACACGGCAAAATGATCCTTTCATAACATTAGGGCGCTTAACGACTGAGGAGGAGTTTTAAATTAAGCAGGACGCCCTGTACGTGTCTAGCATACTGAGGACTGAGGGGAGGAGGGGGGGGGAAGGATTTTCATTTTTTACAAAAGGGAGGAGAAGAAACGCCGTCGTAGGACTGGGGAATCCCACAAGACAGTAACTCTGGTCTGCAATCAGCTTTTGTTGTTGGATACTGACAGCATCCGCCGATTTGAGGGGGAATGCATGTAACTACCCTCCTGACTTGGGAGTGTTGAAGTGATGGCCGGAACCATCCTACACCCTCCGTGTCACCAGGCTGTAGACAGCAGCCGCCCATGCAAGTTTTTTCTTTTTTGTCTTTAATAGTGACCGACAATGCACGAGCATATAACTTGCCCCAATCAAGGCCATCTCAGGTGAGAGGGGAAAAAAATTAAAAGGAAAAGAAATCAATCAGGATTCTGCGGGAGTTTGTTGACCTCAAAGGGTCAGGTCAAAAGTCACGCCGTCATACCTCAAGGGACGCAACGCCGTACACAAGGATCGTGCTCATGGAGTCAAGTGACAGCCACGCATGACAGAGCACCAACACACCACCTGGGCAAGACCGGGCATCATCAGACAACAGCTGACATAAATAAATATTATCATCACCCAGGCACGAATGAGTCCTCCCATCAGCCTTGCTACAGGGAAAGCCGACATATAAACTACGCAAGACACGAGTGCTAACATCAGCCTGGCTAAAAAAATATATGAGACTGTACAACCTACCGCAGGGAACAACAAGTGCTGCCATCCACTGTACAAGGGTAATCATAAACATTACCTGGACCTGAGATCCATTACCCCAACTCGCACAGTCATTCCCATCAGCCGGAATAAGCACTGAGGAAATGCAGACTCCTCGATCTCTGGCAGGAATGTGAACTCACGACGATTCTAAAATACTTCATTTCTTTTTTCCTTAGGGACTTGACGACAGTTTCCTCCGGGTCCATCCACCAACCAGTGACCTTAGTTTGTATGAGCTTCTCATCCTTAATCAGAGGTCACAGTTTTTGCCGGATTCTATCCGTGAACCTCGGACCCGGTGACTGGCGAGATTTAACTACCTGCCCAGATTAATCACGGTTGATTGGTGGCTGCTATTTTCATTAATCAAAGGTAATCGTTAAAACTTAACAGCCCTCATTAATCAACAGTAACTGTCCATCTGCGGGGGGATGGGACCTTCGTCCGTATGATCCACGGTTCCCGTTCAGCCTTGCCGTCCACTTTGCCACCACCAGCGTCCCTCATCCACCTACCGTCCCCCGCGCATCTATCAACAGCATTCCTCACCTAGCAGCTCAGCCCGCTGCGGCGTCTCTCGTCTACCCGCAGCCGCGGCAGGTACGAGCGTGCCCTGGCAGCGGCACGGCGTTGCAAGGTCGCAGAGGCGCTGTGTCCCGCCTGTTATCCTACAATCAGGGGGTCGTGTAACATCGAGGTGGACCGCCACCAGGCTCGAACACCGCCATCAAAGTCGCACTCGCTTTCATGCAAACGTCATAAAGTCACCCACACTCACATAAACCTGCGCACACACACACACACACCACTCCCACCGCTCCCTCCCGCCCACCGCCGAGCAGGAATCTCGGGCGGGCTTGGCCTCACTCTCCCCGTAATTACTACAGAGGTTATGATCACTAACGGGGGGAAAAACAAACACGGGTGCCGGTGGAGCTTGAGGATGAAGCGAGTTCCAGCTGGCGTGGACGTGCCCTAAGGTGTGAGCAGCCGGGGATATGGGTTGCCGGATCAGCAACCGCTGGGGACACACGACCAAACCGCCCATCGCTGACGACCTCCCTCCCCTCCAACCGCTTCATAAATCATGCAGCCGCAACTAAGCCCCGGCGGATACCTGATTTTTTTTTTTTTTGGGGGGGGGGGTGGCTACGACGAGGAACAGGGAAGTCATCCGCCCTGCTCCTCTCCGTCGCTGGGCTCGCGGTTATACCACAACGGCAAAAAGCTGCACGTCAGAGTACGGCACGCGAGGAGAGAAACAAATGGTCATGGGGAATAGCCAAGGAAGCACTGCATACATATACAAGGCACGACATGTAGTGCAAGGCAGGGGAGGTGGTACGGGACGGGCACGGAACCGGGGGAAGCCGAAAGTAGGACTCGTGGTATGTGGGCAGGACTCACTTCCTCCACAACGTACCTGTTCCTCAGCAGTAATCGTTACCGAAACACTTACCCCGATCGACTGCAGCCACACCCGATACAATCCTACGACCCTCTTTAAACACTTACCCGCCGCCCTTGATCCGCTCCGTCTTAATGATTAAGAATGCATAAAAAAAAAGTCTGACCTTCAGCCATATAAGACGCCACCACCCTTTCGACTTCTCTGGACGTTAACCCATATGATGACCTTCCCCGCCCGACGGTGGAGCATCTCCGCTACACACTACTGCTGCTCCTGCTGCCAAACTTGCCCTTCGCCTCTCTCTCTCTCTCTCCCTTCCCCCTCACTCCCTTGTCTCTCCCCACTGGGACCAATGGGACAGCACCCATACCTTCTCCTCCCTTTATCCCCGAAACCTAAACGCTATTCTCTTGCGACTGTGGTCTGACCATCTCAATCGCGGGCATAAAGGAGCCGTAGAAACTGCTGAGCGTTCATCACAACACAGAAAAAAAAAGAAAAAAAAACGCCGTTGCATGACTGTAGTTCGAGGCAACGAGGCCGCCGCTTGGGTGGCGAGCCCCACTGACGGCAGGTGCCACGCCGGCATTTATGTCGGAACACCACACCGCAGACGACGCACACACCACGTGCGCTCCCTCGTTCCCTCGTGGCGTGTAACCCTGGCGTAAACCCCGTAGCTGAATGCCACGTTGTCGACGACGGCCGGGAACGGAAGCGCTGGCCACGTTTTCGCGAGAACAGTTGGGTCGTCTCGACCTCTGCGGCAACTCCCCACACCATCGGACGCCTTAGATGATACCGCCTGCCTATTACCTAATTGATTTTCATTTACCATTACATATGAGCGGAGACTCCCAAGATGGTAAGGGCGCATGGACGATAAATTTCAGCGTAATGAGACGGCCAGGACGGGTGTGAGGAGTCTCGACACCCGCTTTGGGTAAGGAGACAGGAACTTACCAGCCCCGTGGGTTATCGTACAAGAGAGCATCTTGATGATACCAACTCGCTGGAAACCTCGGCGTTACATTTCCTACCACATAATTATTACATTCAATCCACATTTTCTTTCGTCCGCCCGATGACTCGGGACCCTGAAGTAATGGCAGGCTGCAGGTATCTGGTATTGGAAACTGGGGCAAAACTGGGAAACTGGTCCAGGGGATTCTTATTCCATCTGGCCCATCCGGCCCCCCAGTCCCATTGTCAAGCTCAGACACGGTCAAAAACTGGGCACGCATGGATTCGCCCCAACCCAGCAAAGGCAGACGACAGAACAATCTGGGTATTGTAAGTTCCATCAAATGCGTAATGTTTGCCGCACTGTGGGGGATAACCAGACTCGCTCAATTAACACTACGAAGGTGATTCGCCAGATTCTGATTCTTCGGGCCCCTTGGGGCAGCGGCGGTGGTGGTGGGTCACGGGCTCCGTGGGCCACCGGGTCGGGCGCAGGTAACTCATGGGCTGGAGGTGCCACGACTATGTCCCTAATAACCTCATCCTGCCACGCTAGGAGCTACGCTCGCCCTCTCCATAATCCCACCGCCAGCGGCTCTCACCCGTGCGTGGTATCTCACCTAACCAAGCACACGTGGAGCAATTGCGCCTCACCAACAATTGAGTAAAGCTCTGCGGAGACACGAAAGCACTCCAGATTACTGTACATTACTAGGATACAAAAACAACCTCGACTAAAAGTCATGTTGCTTCAAGTATTCGCTGACTAATCTTCGACCACTTACTTAAAAGTCCTTCAACAATAGTCACCCTTCCTTCTCCGAACGCCCCTCCTATCGTATACAGCATCCGCTCGAATACTCTAGTGACAAACAGTAAACGGTGATAAACAAGCACAAGTCTAAATCTCACAAGAATCATTATCTCCGCCGCGTCAGACCTTCGGCCTGAGCCACCTGATGAAGTTCCACAAACCATAAAATGATTTTGCTGCAATTCGTCATATGACAAAGCCAACTGCTTTATCACTTTAT
>JAUUDW010565742.1:0-11983 GCA_032361385.1 Panulirus guttatus | reverse complement strand
GAAACTCCCTCAAGGGGCTAGCCACAGCAAAAAGTCTTCATAACTGGTGAACTCCAGTGCCACATCTTAGCCTTTAGAGCCTCACCCTTAACAGGCACAGGGCAAGTCTAGTGTAGTTTCCTGTGGCTCCTGCCAGATGTTCCTACCTAATCTTTCAGCTTAATGTTCTGACCAACTAACTCTACCTGATGCTCCTGCCTAATGGTCCTACCTACTACTTCTGCCAGATGCTCCTGCCTAATGTTCCTACCTGCTACTTCTGTCTATTGTTCCTACCATTTTCTCAAAAGGCTGGTGTCGTGCATAATGCTCACTGTAGGAAAATTTAGAGTTGTGGAGCATGAGCTAAGTGAGTTAAGTCTTCTCAAAGTTTATGTGGGACAAGGAGAGATTGTATGTTTTTTAGCAGAATGTAGACAATTGAGGTGAGGATGAGGCAGAAAGAAAAGACAGCTACCTGGGTCAGAGAGTGCAACTTGAAAACCCCTGATTGCTGGTTCACTGTTCAGAAGTCTGTATCCCTCCCAATACTCAGGTGGTGGCTGGAGAGGATGGTCTTGTAGTTGAATTTATTATGGAAAGGGGTAACTGTGTTTTGAATTGGTTATTTAGAATTTTCAGAGTATATATGAATCATGGTGAGGTGTCAGAGGATTGGCAGAATGTATTTATAGTGCCATTGTATAAAGGCTATCTATCTATCTAAATCTCTTATGCCTGTTCCCGTTGGGAACTCCCTCTAGGGGGTGGCCATGGCAAAATAAGTCTCCATAACTGGTAAACTCAAGTGTCACTTCTTAGCCTTTTGTGCCTCACCCTTAGCGGGTCACTGGTAGAGGGCAACTCTAGCGCAGTGTTTTCAGAGGCTTCTACCTAGTGTTCCTATCAACTGCTATTACCTAAAGTGTCTACCCAACGTTCCAGCTTACTACTTTTTCCTAATGCTACAAGCTGAATATTCTTACGTACTACTTCTGCTGTATAGAGAGAAGGCAGATGAAGGTGTGTTCAAACTACAGAGGTATACGTTTGTTAAGTATACATGGTAATTTGTATGGGAGGGTATTGATTGAGAAGGTGAAGGCATAAACAGAGCATCAGACTGGGGAGGCACAATGTGGTTTCAGAAGTGGGACAGGATGTGTGGATCAGGTGCTGGTTTAAGAGAAGTTGTTTGAGAAACATGGATTTGTAAGTGGCTTTTATGGATCTGGAGAAGGCAAATGATGGGGTTGATAGAGATGCCTTGTAGAGTGTCTTAAGAATATAGGGTGTAGGAGGAAAACTGCTACAAGCAGTGAGAAGTTTTTATCAAGGGTTAACATGTGTACAAGTAGGAAGAGAGGAGAGTGATTGGTTTCAAGTGAAGGTTGGTCTGCGGCAGTGGTGTTTGATACACCATGGTTGTTTAATTTGTTTATGAATGAGTTGGTGAAGGAGGTAAACATGAAAGTCTTGGAGAAAGAGGTGAATATGCAGTCTGAAGGGAAAGAGAGGGCCTGAGAAGTGAGTCAGTTGTTTTTTGCTGATGATACAGCACTTGTGGCAGATTGAAGTAAGAAACTGCAAAAGTTGGTGACAGTTTCAAAGAATGTGTGAAAGGAGGTTTGGCAGTGTCAAGGGACAGGTGAGTTTGGATGTGAGTTTGAATGTAGAAAAATTGGAAGTGAAGGGTTTTACATACCTAGGAGTGGAAATGGCAGTATATGGCAGCATAGGGTGGGTGAGGGGGAGCTAAAGAATGTTTGGAAAGAGAAATCGTTAACTGGGAGGGCAAAAGTGGATATATTTGAAGGAACAGTTGTCCCAGCAATATTATATGGATGCAAGGCATGGGATATAGATAAGACTCTGCAGAGGAAGCTGGTTTTGTTGGAAAGTAATTGTTTGAGGACAGTATGTGGTGTGAGGTGCTTGTGTATGACCTTTTCCCATCTTGGTGATATATATGTAGCCAAGAGGCTTAAGGTTTTTTCCATGGGCTCATTGGAATTAGGGTTGACTTCTGATATCTACAGGCCTTTGGAAAACATGGGCATGTTCAAGTGTAGGCTCCAGCTTTTATCAGTAAAACATGTATATATAATATTTATGGGCAACATCTAAAGGGTTGATAGAACATATTTTTCTACGATAAAATCTGAAAAAAATATGTGGTTAAACCAGCAATTTAGTATTCTAGAGTTTTCAGTTTAGAAGACAAAGTTAGTTATCACATTATATGACATTAGCTCATTTAAAGCAAATATGTTGTGATTGGATGATTCATTTGAATTCTCAGAATTACCTTTGTGTGCAATAAAGGCAGTTGTAGCTGAGAACGGTTTGATATACTTTATAAGGTATTTAATGATGTTTGACATTATGCTTTTGGCTCTGTACTTGCTGCTTCATTAAACAGCATTCCACCTCAAGGTGGGCAGCACCGTGGTAATCAGATTAATTGAAAACTTTTGCCAGGTCCACTCAATGGGACTTCATAAGTGGCTGTCTACTTGCTCTGAGGCTCACTCAAAAGGTGTATGATGTGATTGGCTCTGCACCTGATCATTTATATTCATGTTTTGCATGCTTTCTTAATCTGCTTATTGCCCCCTTGATATGCTTGATTTGGTGGTCTTGATGAATTCTTAGCTTACATAATTTTTGATGCAACTATTGTATTATTTCTCCTGGTTGTTGATTACCTCCAATAGCACACCAGTACTAGATCTCTCCCATTGATACTACTCCACACCAACCATCAGCCTCCAAGTAGAAATAAAAAACTATACCCAGCCCCACACTTTGGAAGCCTCTAGTTACAGGTCCTATGTCCCCAACAAACACTATGGTGTTTATTACACTCTTTCATTCATCCTGTATCCATCATTTCTTATGTTTGTACTCTCTGAACATGAAGTTTACTTCTGGTCAGTCACCTGTTTTCTGTCTTTTATTTTCATTTTAATGAGAAAGCAATTCTTTTGTTTTTTCATAATCCCCAAATATCATCTCATGAAATCCATTTGATTCACTTAAATGTTGGCCATTCATCTATACTTCTCTTTAACTATTATTTTAAGAACAGGGTACATAGCCAAGACCATTGATTGATCAATGCCATTGTGTATGGAAGAATATGAGTAACCATGGTATGCTAATTATCACACATGCAAATCTCTTATATTGATACGTGTATCACATGACAAGAAAACCACTGTGCCAAATGAAAATGAGTAATATGAGGATTTTGGAAAATGCCCTCTTTAATAGATCTTTTTCATTTTTTTGTCCTCTAGGAGCATTTCCAGGAGGTCATGCAACACCAAGAGTTTGTCCAGCTTCCTACAGAAGAAGCTGCTCACCTTTTAGCCTCTGATGATCTCAATGTACCTTCGGAAGAACTCATTTTTCAGGTTAGTGCTTACATTCACACACACATAACAGAACCTCATCAACTGTATAATTAAAAGATTAATAGTTCATGTCATGAAATGGAAAGAGCAATATTTTTTTATTAATTTATTTTCTTTTTATGTAAAGAGTAATGTTTAATTTCAGGCACTGGTGTTATGGCTAAAGCATGACCTTGAAACACGTACAAAGGATATGGCTCGTCTGTTAAGTTTAGTGAAGCTTCCCCTTCTCTCACCACAGGTATTATGTTTATGACAACTTTCTACCGTAAAATAAGTTTTCTTCTGTCGGGTTTTGTTTTTTATGGGAATAAAAAGGATTATGCAGTCAGAAGATGACTGATTTACTCATGGTAGATGCCAGAATACTTGCAGAATTCTTCAGGTGTTCATTAGAACCAAAATATGTGTGTGTGTGTGAGGGTGTGCATGTCAAAAGAAGTAAAAGCCGTAGAAAGAAACCATAAGAAAAGATTATAAATTTGCTAGCTTTGAACCCTTCTTGTGTAGTTCCATTGGCATTTTCTCAGTAATTATATCCCTTTAACAGCAGGATTGGTTGGAAATCCCATCACCAGATGAAAAAAGTTTTTCTTTATGAATTGATAGACTGGCAGCCAGATGTACAAGAAAATATACTAGAAGTAATACATCTATTTTGTGTTGGCCTGGTATAATGTTGAGTAACTGAAAGGAAGGGATGAGGCTGACATATTTGACAGCTTAAGATAAGAGGGGAGGACATGCAGCCCTTGTTTTTTCTTTCTCTTTAATATGACTCTACTCTTACTTCTTACAGAGGCACAGGGATTGGTAGCAAATATTATGAACAAATTTATTAGCATTACACTGCACACACTAAAAATGAGTGGGAGGAGGGGTTGTGGTTAGCAAATCTGGGGCTATCCTTTTTTCACCTTTAAAGAGGATATGGGGGTTCCAATTCTTTGTATCGCATGTGGTAGAATAAATTGGATTGATGTTGTATATGGTATATGTGATGTTTAAGAGCCTTGGCTTTGATTCTGTACATTGTACATGACAGCTAGTGAACAAATGTATGCAAATGAGGTTTGTTCATGTGTCCTTATGCTACCCCAACAAGGCAGAAGCAATTAGGGAAAAATAAAGGCAAGTTCATTTATCTGATTTTTCTTAGCATGTTGTAGAGTACATTTTCAAATGATGCCTTTTAATTGCACTTGTAAAGGCCACGGGTAATTTTCCTTAGCAAAAGAAAAGAAAATGGACCCTGTGGCCCAAATAATTACAGAAGCATTTACCAAGTTAACCTTCACTCCTTGTCAGGCTTCAGCAGTTCTCTTTGTGGCCAACAATCAAGCCAGAGGGTGTTTTATATTATGTCCCTTTATTTCCTAGTATATGATAAGAAATCATGTGAAATTTCCATGATTGTAAGGCTAATGGCTTATTTTCAGTAAGAGCAGTAATGATATAACTATTGATATAGGTATGAGAAAAATATTGAAAATTTATCCTGAAATTAATACATGGTGCTTTAATTATTAATGATACAGACTTGGTGTAGCTTCATAATGGTAATTATAATTCTAATGAGGGCAGTTTGAAAATATAGATACTGCTATGTAGTACAGTGCCTTGGCCTTTTTAGTCACCAGATTCTTACAGGGATCTGGGAATACTTTACTTGTTCACAGAATATGTTGTAGTGGTTTCAATACAACTTAAACTAGTTAGCTTAATATATATTAGTATAAAGATAGTTTATTTCATAGTTGTATAAAAGTAGTTTGTAGAATTTATAGTTGCTTAATTTTCCTTTAGGGAAGGTATTTTCACTTTGAGTAATAATGACACAGTCTTTAGTTAATTCTCTCAAAAAATGAGCATTTTAACAATATGTTAAGTACTCATATAAACATTTGTTTTACATATGAGGGAATTTTCATAAAAAGCCTTGGTTAAGGGTAGTGTGATTATAAAAACTAATTATGGCAAGTTCAAATTGCTGTTGTTGTTGAGCAAGTGAGAGGTATATAAGAACATAAATGTAATGAATTATGTGATTACGTAAGGTGTGTATGTAAACGGAAAAATATTATTATAAATAGTTAACGAAGAAAGTTTTCTTTATGTATATGGTGTGATTGTGGATGGGTGTGTTAAATGGATTATTAAATCTTTGCAGGCAGGTTTTTAATGTTCTGCAAAAAAAGTGCATGGAAAGTGTTTGATAAGAAAAAACATTTGATAAAGTAAACAGAAACACTTTGGGAAGTTTTACTGTGCTATGCTTTGAGAACTTGTGAGGGCTGTTCCACTACCTTGTATGATCAAGTTGTGATAGTAGTGAAGAAAAGCAATATCTGGCTAGGAATGTTTGGTTCATGTGGACTGGATTCATTGGCTTGTCATAGTAATATTGGAAGACCTTTAAACATACCGTTTTATTTATTAAGATACATTTGTAGCCAAGAAGGTGAGTTATCAGTATAAGCTCTCAGTATGACTGAGTAGACTAGCACCGTGGAGAATTAAGTTCAAAATTGGTTCTATGTATTTGTGCCCATATAATGACATAATTTGTGTGTTGGCTGTGAGGGAGGGGCATTTAGCAGAAATGTTAGAATGGTTTATGTATGTTTTTGTTCGCTTGAAGATTAAGTTTTACTTTGCTAAGGGATAAGATTTAGGTAGCCTCGTAAGGTACTTGTGTGGTATGGCGGAAATCAGTTTTCATGCAGAGAAGAGACATAACTTCTCTGTTAAAGCATATTATGTTATTATATCATGTTTTTCAGTTCCTGACTGATCACATAGAAACCAATTCACTCTTCAAAGAAAATAGAGAATGCCAAGAGTTGATCCTGGAAGCTCTCAAGTACCATTTACTGCCAGAAAGACGGTCCACACTTCAGTCACCACGCACCAGGCCTAGAAAATCCACTGTTGGGGACCTCTATGTTGTTGGGGGCATGGACTCCAATAAGGGTGGGTGGAGAGGAAGTAAGATTAAGATCTCTTTTTGTTGTTTTTATTGGATACTAAACATAGAAGGACTTGTAATCTTGAACTTGTCAGGCAATATACAGGTGGGCAACCATAAACACTGGAAATATAATAAATTAAGTAGATGTGACCACCAATCATCTTCTAGGGTCATCAAACAGGAAGCTGTTAGGCCTATCTAGCCAGGAGCAACCTTTCTGTCTTATGCAAGCAATTATTTCTCTCTGTAAGATTTCATCACTGACTTTGGCTCCTAATATGCCTAAGTTATTCTTTCCATCTGGCTACCAAAACTTGTGCAAAATTCAGGCTTTAGTATGGTTGGTATTCTTGGAATATTTGTTCTGCTATTTTTTTTATTATATTTGCTGCTCTGTGAGAATAATATTTTGAGAGGATTTTAGGCTACAGTTTTGTCTAAGGTTGAAAAATCTTGTTCAGGATGTTCTAATTATTGTATTGGTAGCAGTGGCATAGCATTATTTAAACCATTTGAGTGGTTGATAGTCACTTCTGTCAAATTTCAGACATTCAATGTTCATAATTCTCCATCTAAATCTAGCCTGACATCTTTTAGGTTCTGAAGTCTTTCTAGTTTATGCCTGTCATGGCGATAATATTTTATAAATAAAGAAAAGCCTTCCCTGCAACATTTTAAGAGTGAGAAAAATTGCTTTTTATATGCATGTACTGCACTGATTGATGTTTACGTAAAATTGTGTAATCAAACCACACACTGCATGGAAATTTCAGTAGAAATGTACATATTTTACATTCAGTCGTTAGTTTTCTGCTTTTATAAGAATTTTCTTTTTACCATAATAAGTGCTTCTTTTTCTCTGTAATACCTTTGTTTTGGGGTCTACTTTTTCACAGAAAGCTGATTTGGGTGTGTGTGTGATTTTATATATGATATTTTTCTGTCATCATCTTTCTTGCCACAGTAAGATAAAAAACAGCCTTAAAAGAAAAATCCTTGCAGTGCTTATTTTTTTTTCTATCTTTGGAGAAACAGCCTTTGAGAAAAAATTTTTGCTTTTTTTTTTTTCATACTTTTAGAAAGTTGTAGTACAGAAGGCGAGGATTTCCAGCCCTTCAACCAAAGCAAAGTATAATAAATAAATATAAATATATATGTATATACACATGCATATACACATGTACATATTCATACTTGCTCGCCTCCATCCATTCCAGACACCACCCCACCCTACAGGAAATAGCATCGCCACACATGTACATATTCATACTTGCTTTCCTTCATCCATTTCCGATGCCAACCTGCCCCACAGGAAACAGCACAAAATGCATGAAGGTAAAGAAAAAAAGATATCATGTACATTCTCTTCTCTTCCCCCACACCTGATTGTTACCCCCTGTATCAGTGAGGTAGCACTAGGAAACAGATGAAGAAAAGCCGCATCCACTCACATTCTAGCTGTCATGTGTAATGCACCGAAACCACAGCTCCCTGTCCACATCCAGGCCCCCACATATCTCTTCATGGGTTACTCCAGATGTTTCACATGCCTTGGTTCAGTCCAGTGATGGCACGGTGACCCCAGTATACCACATTGTTCCAATTCACCCTTTTCCGTGTGTGCTTTTCACCCCCTTGCATGTTCAGGCCCAGATCGTTCAAAATCTTCTTCAGACATGCTTGCCATTTCCTGCATGAGCAAGGCAATGTCAGGAACAGATGACTGAGCCCTAGCAGGAAAATTCCATACTTGGCTCCTTGCTGTGTTCGATCTTTTGGAAAGTAAGCTGGAAGGGAGGATTTCCAGCCACCCACTTCAGACCCTCTTAGTCCCCTTCTGCAACATTATGGGAATATGATATATTATTATTATTATTATTATTATTATTATTATTATTATTATTATTATTTTCATACATATTCGCCTTTTCCCGCATTAGCGAGGTAGCGTTTAGAACAGAGGACTGAGCCTTAGAGGGAAAATCCTCACTTGGCCCCTTGTCTGTTCCTTTTTTGGAAAAGCATAAACTGGAGGGGAGGATTTCCAGTCCCCCGCTCCCTCCCCTTTTAGTAGCCTTTTACGTCACGCAGGGAAGACGTGGGAAGTATTCTTTCTACCCTATCCCCAGGGATAATTATTATTATTATTATTATTATTATTATTATTATTATTATTATTATTATTATTATTATTTTTCTTTTTTTAACTGCTATTTCATATCTACAGGAGTTTTATTTGCCTTAATGTGTGGTACTGCTCACATATCTTTGTCTATGTTTCTGTTGGTGAGATTGGAATAAATAACTTCACTTCCCTTCACCCATCACTTTCCTTAAACTGAATTGTTATGATTATCTGTTTGTAATTGTTTGTACTGTACAGGGAGGGAGTTTTATGCTCATGAGACCCCATTCTCTACTGTCATACAACTTCTTAAATTTATTAATGCTGTCTACATTAACCATGTCTTCAGTCATTTTATGCTGACCTCCCCATGTTCTGCAGGTATTATTTTGGGCTTTGCTCTTGTGAGCTGTATGTGTGTCTCAACCACCAAGGTTGGAACCTGAAGCATGAGTCTGGCTTCTGCTTCCCACAGTTTCTGTGTGGAGACTGGTCATGTGAGGATTGACTCTTGATGCATCTTTTTTTTTATAATCAGCCAAGCCATAGAATTCTCTTCTTTCTTTCTATTGTTGAAGACAGAACAAGATGTATCTAGAATAGACTATTATGCTAAAGGAGTAGCCAAAGATAAAAATGACATCATCTAAGAAGCAAGATATGCAATTGGCAGTAGGGTGGTAGTTGAGAAAAATGGTATAGGACAGCAATCCATATCAGTCAGGGATTCAGTTTCTTACACTCTTTCACATTTTTCTACAATTTCTCATTCAGCAAAAGTGCTACAACTTGTTTGCCTTTTGCCCACACAGTAACCCCAGACTTAACCCTTAGTACATTCCTACCATTGTGACCCCTTCCCCTTGAGCTTCTTTTTCACTCAGAACAAGAACATCCAGGTTCCTCTCCCCAGACATATTACCTGTATTTCTCTTTTTCTCATCCTAGTTATATACATGCACATTTAGAGACCCCAGCCAAAACCTTTGAGGAGGATGAGCACTCCTGATTTGGTTCCTTCATATGTTCCATCTTTTAGAAATTGAACTTCAGTACAAGAAGGGCAGGGTTTCTCACATACTTTGCATACTGCAGGTTCCATTGCAAACTTTTCAGGGCATGTTTACCATTACACATCTTTCATTAGTTCTGGAAACACTGAAGAGTGTATAAAAAGGGATTTTACCTGGGAGGGCATAAATGTTTAAAGGTATAGAAGGTATAGCAGTCCCAACAATATTATATAGATATGAAGCATGGGCTATAAGATACGGCTGTGCAGAGGAGGGTTGAAGTGTTAGATATGAAATATTTGAGGATATGTTGTGTAATGTGATGTTTCCATACCAGTGTGATCTACTATAGAAAATGGAAGGTTAGATACATTTACAGGACATACTATTACAGATAGTACATAAAAAAAAAAAATGTTACATAAATTTTTCACAGTGGAGGGAACAAGGAGAACAGAGAGACCAAATTGGAGATGGAAGGATGGAGTGAAAAAGATTTTGAGTTATCAGGGCTTGAACTTGCAAGAGGGTGAATTGGAATGTTGTGGTATTCTGGGGTCGACATGCTATTAGTGGACTGAACCAGGGCATGTGCAGCGTCTGGGGTAAACCATGGAAAGGTTTTTGTGGTCTGGTTGTGAGTAGGGAGCCGTGGTTTCAGTGCATTATACATAACAGCAAGAGAATGAATGTGAGTGGATGCAGCCTCTTATTGTCTATTTCTGATGGTACCTTGTTAACTCGGGAAATGGCGATCAAGTGAGAAAAAATCTTAAATTAGTCATGAGACCCAGCTTTAGTACATGAAATATTTGTTTGAGTTCATGTTGATTTTGGTATGGCAACTGAAAATTTATGTTCTAATTGCATTTTGAAAAACTGAAAAGGGATTCCACTAGGAAGTGAGGTATCTAAGATAGAAAAGGTATAGTGATGAAGATAATCAAAATTGTCAGCTTTAATTCAGCTTGTAGAAAGTAAGTTGCAAATGTATTGATATTGACATAAAATTTCCTTGATATTATTGTAGTTAGTATGGCCTGCTGTTAATCTTTTAGGCCAAAATTTATTGCAGGTTTGGACACAAGACACTTCATCTGTTAGCTCAGTCCTTCTGTAGCTAGATAAACTAATGGATAATGCCGTGAATTGGATACTTATTTAACATTGGTGTGTTAGTCTTAGCTTGCAAATAGTAGAAATACTTTGGTAAGTTTTCCTCCAAGAGTTTGGGTATGTCCGTTTGATTCTTGTTTTAATTTTGAAAAGTTACATGCTAGTGAGGATGTTTTTCATCTGTTTATGACGTTATACAGAAAAGGCAAAAAAGATAATAATGTATAATTAATCATATAAAGATCTTATTTTTTAGGAAAGCTGGTTTGGCAGTACTCAAAGAAGCTATCCGTCTGGCTCAAGAAAGTAGTGATCACGTTTGTTTGCAACATGCTTTAGCCTGGCTGTATGCCCTGTCTCCTACTCATAAGGTAAATCTGTTTATAGTACCTCATTTTCTGTACTCAAAAGAACTCAGAAATGATGCATACTTCAGGACTTGCTTGTTTAGGTATTTGGACTATAACTTTGGAAAATTTGACAACCCAACTAAAGTGCATGCCATCTATAGGTATCTACATATTTTGGGGCAACTAGTCACAATCTTCAGAACATGAAAATGAGTCATGACATAATTTCCAACCAGTGAAGGTCATGCAGAACTGCCAAGTCAGTTGAGATCCATGAACCTTGAAGCTAAAGTGTAATCAACTTGTTCATGTCACTGATTGGAAGCAAACCATGTGGATTAGGCTGAATTGCACTGACTTTGCATATAATTATTTACTTTTAATTTTTTGTGTATTGGATTTTCATACAACATGAACAGTTTTAATGCTAAAATGCTTTGTCACATTGATATGAATTTCATAAAATCTTGATATACCTGGGAGTGTACAAGACAGCAAATGAAACATGGAAGCTGAAGTGAATCAATGGGTGGGTGAAGGGGTGAAGGTTCTTGGAGCATTGAGGAATGTGTGGAAAGAGATCTTGTTATTGGGAAGGGCAGAAATGGGTGTGCTTGGAGATACAGTAGTACCAGTGATATTGTATGAATGTGAGACATGGGCTGTAATTGAGGATATGTGGAGGAGGGTGGACGTGTTGGAAATGTTTGAGTGCAATATTTGATGAGAGGCGGTTCCATTCGCTGCCAAGTCCACTCCCAGATATCTAAAACACTTCACTTCCTCCAGTTTTTCTCTCTTCAAAGTCGCATCTCAACTTATTTGCCTCTCAACCCTGCTGAACTTAATAACCTTGCTCTTATTCACATTTACTCTCAAGAAATATTATCTTAATTTTAAAATGTTTGTCATAAATCTACTAATACTTCAACTAAGGTTAAGATTTTTTTTTTTTTTTTTTTTTTTTATGTTGAAGGCTCCAGTCACGGACAAAAGTCCACATCAAGGCC
>JAUUDW010565299.1:815-11984 GCA_032361385.1 Panulirus guttatus | reverse complement strand
AGAGAGAGAGAGAGAGAGAGAGAGAGAGAGAGAGAGAGAGAGAGAGAGAGAGAGAGAGAGAGAGAGAGAAATCAGTTATACTAACTTACCGAAAATTCATCTCAATTTCATATGGATCGGAGGCATCTTGCATTTACTGTCATCACCACAAGAGCCAAGTCCTGGTTCACTTCAAATCAACCGTCCTTATCGCATGTTTAACTGAGAGAAGCATCCAGCTTGTCCAGGTCCGTGCACTTCTGGCTATTTCCCGGGTAAATAGAGGAAGGCAGCTTCCAGCAGCGCTACATATGCATGAACAGAGATTTCCAAAGCCTTTGGTGCTTGGGCTTAGACCATCCAGTTATTCCAGGGCTACCTTTGACCTCCATCCCTTTCCAGTTTCCATGCTTCCCCTATTGTATCAGGAGTTTCAAGATCCCTTTGAAGATCCCTTTTCCACATCGTGGCTTTGTAATTTGCTCGAAGGGAATACTGTTTGAGATGGTCTCTGATGTTCATAAATTCACAGGTTCCAGTTCTGCCTGCATGAATATGACACAGAAACTTCGCCAGCTTTACATGAATATTGTGGAGTTGGAATCAGATCTTCTTATAGATATTCTATAACTTTGCTTCTTTACTCGTCAGGGGAATCTGAAATTCACGCAACATCCCATAACCAGGAAAAGCACTTCCTGCAACGCACTGATAATCATCTAATGTCTATACGAGTATGATTACGTTATATACATGGGGTCCAGTGGGTGCATCTAAATAAATGATATCAACAAACGTGCAAAGCTCTGATTGCCATTTATCTGGAGCGATGAATCATTAATTTGGTTACTGATTGCAAGGCAATCACAGCTAATGAATAGCCTCAACCCGCGGCATTTAGTTTCTGTCGACCATCAGTCTCCATTTACTAGTTCAGATTCACCGGCACCTCTTCATTCCCAAGTATATTTCAGTAATTTTCAGAAAAGATTTTCTCCCATCAGCTTTCATTTGAATTCTATTATCTTCCTCTCGTTTTCCAGCAACTTAATCACCCGCAAGCAGACAGCCTCTAAATTCTTTCTTTAGAACTGAATGGATATTCTCACTTCTTTTGATTACGTACTTATGGGAAACTCAGTTGTCGGATCTCGGTCTGTGTTACTACTGCAGAGATATTTGTCTGTCTGTTATGTCAGTGCGATATCAGGATTCTGTATGTGTTTCGCAAATACAGGAATGATGTGCTTCTGCTCCAACTATGCATACACCTGTTCTTGTTAAGATATTTTCATCCTTTTTATCTCTACTTTGGCGGAATGTTTTATCTACTGTCAATTATGTTACATTTATGCAGTTCGTCTTTGGTAATGATGAAGAAGAGGTGATCGCACTTCGGTAAGATTTCCGATAATTTGTTGAAACTTTGCAATACACAACATCTTTCACATAGGATATCCACCTCATAAGGTGTGAACAATTTACAAAGTAGTGGACAAAAGAAAAAGTATAGATACCATAAAGGTAGGATTGAGTATGCAGACAGGGAGAGACATGAAGAAGTATTAAGGACTATAGAAAGAAAGAACAGACTCTTTATAAATTCTATGTAGAGCAATAATGATATAAAGTCACTTGTAGCGTTCTAAATTTCTTTAAGAATTCCACTAACAACCAAGGGCGGAATGCAAGCGTATTCATTACTACCTCTCAGGTATTTGTTTCTCGCATCATCATCATCATCATCCATATATTGGTATAACAAATAACGTTATTCAAAGACAGAGTCACAATGTTTCCAACGCCTTTCATCATTGAATATGAGAGTCAGCTCAAACGAAACCAATAATAATGGAGTAAATTAAAATGCATAAGCAGGCTCCATCGGCTAAAGGAAGGGCTCCTGCTGCCACAAGTCATGAATAAGAATCTGGCTGGCAATGCGTCATTGGAAAGCAATAATCATCCACTGAGGCGTTAGGCAGAGTACGGACATGAGCCCAGGCACTTGAGGCTCCACTTTGTTGCATTATGTTTGCTAATGAAGCGGTTGTCTAGATTCTGCTTATGCCGCCACTTTTATTGCGAAAAAAATATTTTTTTTTCTTTTTCCTACAAAAAAGTCAGGTGCTACTTGATGTAGATGACGTACCTTGCCAAGAGCAAGCAATGCAGAGAAAAACGTTTGAGCTGTTGCTTGATAATGTCATAAAAAAACAGACTCCCCGTCACCCACAGCTCAGAGTTACCTGACCGGCTTTCGTTGGCTCAGCTGGGATTATGTTAAAGCCACCCTGCCACCCAGACGGTCTGGGCTGGAGCAAGGCCTACTTAGGGTGACCAAATAGCCAACGGAAGAGATTACCTATTGCGTTAAAGTAGCTTTCTTCTGGATGAGTAAGGATCAATCCCGAGACAGCCCTGGTAATTAATGTTTCAGTTTCTCTCTCTCTCTCTCTCTCTCTCTCTCTCTCTCTCTCTCTCTCTCTCTCTCTCCATAGGAAGCAAAACAGATTAATGCTGCTGTATTGTGGAGTCACCAACGTAACAGGTGGAAATATACTAGAGAGGAGAGTTCAGAAACCCTTCACAAAGATATTATTCACATGGGATTTATATGACAACGGAACATAAAGCATGAAGCAGACCCTAATTAACAAAGGATTTCCTACAAGATAAGTAAACATGCACATCGATCTTTTCCTAAATATCAATAGAAATATCAATAATACTCTTTCTTTTTTTCTGTTTCTTTCGTTCGTACCTGCTTGCCTTTTCCGCTATAGCCAGGTAGTGCCAGGAATAGGCGGATTAGCCCGGGTGGGATGGGGCACCAACACAACATTGCTGGGAACATAGAAATGATGTGGACAACAGCTTATGTAGATTGGTAATGTGTGTAGTAATGATGGTTTCGATGTTCTTAAAAATTACCAACATTGTTATCAAAAATGTTTTAATGTTGTAGATCTGATGGAAGCAATGTCTGTAACATGCGTTAGCTACACTGTTATCAGCAATGTTGTGACGCATTCACGAAAGTACTGGCTGCATTTTGATTGGGAACAGTGTTGGTAACATGGAACTTTCTCCCGTTCATGAGGTTAATATTGGCATCACTGGTAGTTAGCACTACACCTCTGTCTATAACAGTGTTACCTAAAATGTTACCAAAACATGTTCCTTTGGTCGGGATTCAGTTTTAACCTTGTTACCAACAGTGTTACCAGCTGTGGTCCAAACTGTTGCCAACAACGGACCAAACGCTGCTGCGGTAGTGGGAAATGCCTGCAGTCGACCTCGTTGTGAACACCGCTTGAAGGTTTTGTCGGAAATGTTGACAATTTTCCTAACATGTTCCGTCGGTGATGACATGACGCTCAACGATGATGACCACGTAGTGAGCAGCACATGTCTGTGTGTGGTGTGGCCGGTTCCACTGGCTCCACCTTTAGAGGAATGAATCTTCGCTTGGCTCCTTTTTCTGTTCCTATTTTGGAAAATGATAAAGATTGGATGGGGGAGAATATCCAGGCGCTCCTCACCCTCTACGTAACACAGGAGACATATGACTGGTATGCTTTCCATCCATTCCCGAGGGATGATTATGGTGCTAGTTATAATGCTGGCAGCAAACACTCCTGCGGATAGCAGTAACCTTAATCATTCTAAAAAGAATCACTCTCTCTGTATTAAACGTATTTTGTAAAGGCGGGCGGGCTTGAGATAACGAAATTTAGAATTCAGGATAATCATCGGTGCGTTAATGTGTGTGAAGCTGGGAATGACAGAATATGATACTGAAATTCCCAGTATAATGTTCTATGAACTATAAGTAACAGACAAGTGGGTGTAATTACAGGGATAAACCTGTCTACCAGTTTTCACGCGAGATGTAGGTGCTCAGCGGAGCAACCACGTTATCTCCGTCTAGCTACTGAGAAGCCAGCCTAGGAGGGTGAGGCTGGAACGAATGGAAGATTATTTCATCTGGAGTGTATTTACTTCATGGTGTTCCAGGAACAGAAAGGCTCACTGGGTCGTCGTTAGTGTGATTACAACAAACACATTAGTTATTTATTTAATATCATCAGGACAGGCTGCTGCTTTCCACGGCTTCTGTGTGGAGACCGACCACTCGAGGATTGATTGTTAGGATGCCTTCTTCTTCCCTCGAACTGTTTAGCTGCAGAATTCTCTTCCTTCTTTTGTCTTACTATCTTCCAATGACCTTTCATCCTTTACGAGTCAGGTCTACTGACACCTGCGGAGGCCTGAATGATTTCTGGTTTCTTTTCCCCAGCATGACCTTGGCTATTACCTTATTTACACGTGTGTGTGTGTGTGTGTGTGTGTGTGTGTGTGTGTGTATTGGAAATGAACTGTTCTGGATGATGTATGGGTATCAAACCTTCACTGGAGGAGAGAAGGACATTGAGTGAATATAGCAACAGTGGCATGAGATGACAGTTATTCGTTAGATGTGGCCTTTGAAATGGAACAAATTGTTCAACATGAAACTGAAAGAAAATATATCTGTGAAGATGTGACAAAACGCTTCTATAAGGAAAGGCTGATGAGAAACGAAAAAAAAAGGCTAAATACAGGAACAATGAGTGTTTGACCGGAAAAGTAAGGAAGCTTTAATTAAAAAGAATACGAGCTCAAGAGATGGGGCCCTCACGAGCGTTAAACTCTGTCCGTCTACATGCAGATTATACACAAGTGATAACACACACACACACACACATACACACCACAAGTGTTGAAGAATCTAGGCACTTTCAACTGTTTATAAAGTTCTTTTAAGTGAATCAAATACCCTGTTTATTCGCTGTACATAAAACTTATCAAAAGAGTTAAAAGAAAAGGTAGTGCCGGGAGCCAACAAAACTTTAACACTCATTACAGAATCAATAATAGATTATCTTGTAACTTCTGCCTATCATTTAATGAGAGCAGAGAAAAACGTACTGAAAACGTACCTTAGCTTAAGGAAAACAAAGTTCTGACGAAAATATTTTGTATGGTATTTAGAAAGACCACAAGGTATTCTAATCACGCGAAAATATCTTAGCCCAGATATCCGTCGAAGTGAAGAGATCCTTCTATAACGTGAAAATGGCATCAGTACAGGAAATTGATCTTGGCTGTAAGAGGATGAGCGTCTTGGGCAGTGAGCTGTAAGAAGGAGGTGCAGCCGCCAAGTGGTCTAGCAAGTCTTTACTGAAGGGAGTGTGACGGATCTTTGTGCTTATAGGAGAAGAATCACTTAATATAAGTAACAGACATCGAGACATTTTCTTCCCCACATTCATCATATAATAGTTTCTGTGTCTTTCCACTGCATATTCTCTAGATGGTCGTTTTAGCTGGCGATTTCTTAAGTGAAGCCATAATGTAGTCAACAGCTACTGTCTCTCTGCACCTTTTCCCTCAGCCGACATCGGTAGCGCTATCACCTAGATCATCCCCCATGAGTGTATACTGTGTCCTTTCGATGTCTTCCACTATCACAAACAGCCTCGAACGGACCCAGTGGTCTGTTGCTGTTTGAATTCCTTTGTATACTTTTGTAATATCATATCTCTCAATAGGCTACAATCAGCACCCCATCCATAAAGTAGTACAGAGCAGTTAAGACTCAGCGTTGACTCATTCGGCACATGCATCACAAACTTATAGACAGGATGTCCTCCTGTAGTCATCAGTCACCGTCCTCCCACACTTCCTGCAGTAATCATCAGAAACATTGAAACATACTCAGGCTGTGCCCCTCACACACTTTCACTAAGGTAAGGACACGTACCACACAAGGTGAAGAGTTCAAAAAGACCAGACACCACTGAAAGGTTAATTTGTTTTTTGCGTTGGTGGCTCCAGTCACGGACAAAATTCCACATCAAGGCCGGACCTTGATTGAAACATAGAAAGTTGATCAAACGTTTTCCATTACACACGCATCTTCGATACTGTCATGCGTAATCCCCATCCAAATGGGCACGGGAAAACATGATAACTATTGCAGGCAAGCATTCATCGCAAACGATTGCACTCTGTTGAGACCTTGCAACACACAAGCGGAAAATAGCATCAAAGCAAAATCATAAAGTTTCTCAAACTGCTCAACGACAAGGACATGAGATATGTAACTTTCTTTATTAATGAAACGCTTGAAGAGTCACTCTGCATCCCAGCCTCACTGTCATCACCCAGACTTCGTTAAGCAATATTAGTTTACACGTAACTTTCCCTGCGCTCCCAGGGAAACATAAAGTAATAATACAATTGGCTCAAGACCTTATCTGAATGTGTGACCTTACTGGGATGTGTGACTGTATGGTGTTTTAATGTGTTTTATAGCGCATGTGTTGGTTGAAGATCTATATTCAATTTTACAGTCACTAAGGGAAAGATTTACCTCTTTTGTTTATTTCATAAAAGTCTGTAGGGGTGTGACACTTACTGAAAGAAAAATAAAATGTTTTGTAAAAACTAGTCTTCCTTTTCATTAGTATATAACCCCAGGACCCCTTATCAAATGGCTCCTGCAATTTAAAGGCTGCACTACATTCAGCAGCAGGGAAAGGTTAACTCCTTTTGGAGCAAGAACTTCTCTGACGAGAATGGACTTTCTCTAGTCAAATAACAACAACGCAGTCCCTTCAAAAATGATACTTCACTCGAGGTATGGCCTCAAGCAGATGGAGTTTGACAACACAACTAGTCCTCCAAATGAATTACATAAATACTTGGAGTGCATTCCAAAAATTATTTGATGGTTTTTGATGTTTCTGTTTTCCTATATCACACCACAGTCGATTTTTTGTATTTGAATGAAATGATGATTATCCTATGTTTTGCAACTGATATTTAAATATTTTCATATCTGTTGTGCAGGTGCTACCGGACTCAGCCTGACTGCGTTTACGCCGCGAGTGAAAAGTCAGCACAGGCGAGGCTGCTTCATCGTCATTTGACAAAAAGAAACACAGCCTCGTGGGGGAACTAGCTCCAGAGGAGTTCGTCTTTTCCTTGCTTTTGACTAGTGCAAGCCAGAAGCTGTATTAGCTCCATGAAAATGATACAATCAAAATCAGTTCTCTGCTCTACGTATACAGCAAAGTACGGATTTTATTCAATATATACGACTTTAATCTCCGCTGTTTATCGATGAGAGAGAGCAATTTCCTGTCTAGGTACTGTGTATAAACTGAAACAGGCATTATATATTAGTGCACTTAAGTAGAATATAACAATGCATTGTAATTCTCTTACGCAGGATTAAAAAGAGCTTTATACTATAATGCTTATCTCTTCTCAGATTAAACGTAACTATAATCTAGACTTTTTCCCGAGCACTGAATTATGAAACTGATCTATAATTGTAAAATCATTTAATATATTTTCCTTATGGTAAAGAGAAATCTATAAATTTCTTAGTGGCAGCTTAAGTACCTAAAATAGAATCTTCATATGCAGGAGCACGTCTGTTACATACGATATAATTAAAGCTAATTAAATCAGTCAGTCAACACATATCTTAAGTATATAAATTACACCGTCGGTAATAAGGTAGATGAATTGCAAATCTGCCCAAAACTTGTTACGTTGAATATGATGCATTTATTGTACGTTGGAAGCTCCAGTCACGGACAAAAGCCCACATCAAAGTCGGGCATTAATTGAAATACAGAGAGAATTATGAAACGGAAAAGAAGAGACAAAGGAAGGTATTTACGAATTCTGAAGGAAGTGAAAAACCTGTCTTTTAACGTGCCAGCTCATAGATATTAGGAAGGACATGAGAGGGTAGAGAGTTCTAAAGCTTCAAAATGTATGGAAAGTAACAGTTATCAAAACGACTCACCTTCGAGTTGCCAGCGACAACAGAGTAATCATGTGAGGCAGCGGCTTGCCGAGTATTGCGGGATCTGGTTAGTGGTGTGGGAGCACAAGCAGCCAACTAGTGCAAGTGGGTTATGTTTTAAAGTTAGCCTGGGACAATTCATGAGTCAGGCAGCTTTCGATTCAACTCTGTCAAGGAAGGATGCAGAGCTAGAACCATTCCAGATGTGAGAGCAGTATTCCATGCAAGGACGAATCACTCCCTTATATAAACGGAGCAAGAGTTCGGAAGAAAAAAAATTCTACACCTAAACAGGACTTCCAGTTTCTAAGGGGCAGATTTAGCTGTTTCAGTAATTTGGGGTTTCCAAGAAAGGATGAATATTATAGTATCACCAAGTATGTTCATTGAGTCAAGAGGTGGAATTACAGAACCATCAAAGGAAACAGCAAAATCGTTAGGATTCTTCGATAGAGAGACGGGTAGAAAAATGTGTCTTGAAGACATTGAACTTAACAAGATTTTGTGTACCCCGCTGAGATATCCTGTCCAAGTCTGAGTTTACTGAGGAGGCTGTGTCAAGGCGAGATGCTGATCGAGTGAGAAACGAAGGAGCAAAAGTGAAGGATGTAGAGGAATGCAGTATTGAATCGTCAGCGTATGAGAGCATTTGGTTATTTGTGGAAGAAATCGTTGATAAAAAGGAGAAAAGTGTAGGAGACAGGACAGAACCTTGAAAGGACACCGCTGCTGTCGGAGAAAGGGGATGAGGCTGATCCATCAACAACCACGGAGATAGATCGGCCAGAGATAAAGCTAGATATGAGAGAGCCAGTTTTTGGAGTAGAATGTTTAATCGATAAACTTCTCATGCTTGTGTGTATGTGTGTGTGTGTGAGATTACTATTCGAGTACTACGAAGAGAAAGTTTTACACTCATGTTGCTCCGTCTCTTAACCTTGTATGTATGTGTTAAGTCTTTACTCCTCAGTGTGTATGCACGCACACATACATACACACACACACACACACACACACACCAGACCAGATAGGTGAATGCAAAGTACTATGGACAAGGTAGGCCGTAGAGCCTAACTGACCAAAGATGATGATGATTAAGCAAATGAGATTTTATATTCCACGTAACAAAACACTCATGAGGCCATAAGAATAGGAGGCAGGTACGTGTGTGATTCGAAAATGAACTAGAATTCCTCTTTTCAGACTCTGTTTCGAAGGGATTCAAAGAATAGCATACGGTCTTCGCTATTTTTGTCGATGAGTATATACCGGTATGGGTCTTAAAAAGATATCAAGAATGGCCGTTTAAGCTAATTCTGACAAAAACAGTGCAAGAGAGAGAGAGAGAGAGAGAGAGAGAGAGAGAGAGAGAGAGAGACAGACAGACAGACAGAGTACAGTAAATGGAAGAGGTCTCGAAACTCACCAGGGATTCGTCCAAATAGGTTACTAATGGAGATGGATGGCAGAAAATAATGGGAACTGTGGCCTCCGGATGGAAAAAATCACTCGAGTGTTATTCTTAATGTTACTGCCCGTGTTGAATGACTTAATGAACAGCCTAATGTAATAAACCTGGTAAGAAAAACGAGAGTTCATTTGTCTTTATTCTCATTCTGGAAACCATTACATATAATCTTGCTTCACCTCTTATCAAGAAATGGTCTCATATCGTGCAGACTGTGTCGCACCACAAGCTAATACAGTGTACAACTCCACACACAACTTTACTCGCCACCATCAAAACAAAGCCATAAAACTTAGGCCACAGCTGTGTTGCTTCTAATGTGCCCCGGATGGGGATCGCCCCCACACAGTTGCTCCTCATGTTGCTCCCCAGCCTGGGTCTGTCTGCCACCACTGTTTCCAATGTACCCCAGCTTTGGTTCGCCCTCTGTCATTCTTTCTAGGTTACCCCAGGTTAGGTCCCCCCCCCTCCCACACACACACCGTTACATCTGCACAGCTACTGTTGGTATCAGTCACAGTGAACGCTAACATGTCTGGCAAGTGAATATATATAAGGTACAAAACCGAGACAGTACAACATCTGATGGGCTGAAGAGTTTCTATCATTTGTTTTGCAAATGCAAATCAGTCTAGAGTTTATTTGCTTCTATATTAACATAATGCTTATCTAGTTATCTTTCCAACCACCCTCCTACCAATATAGACTAGGTATTAAGGTTACTGTAACCGCCTTCCTGCAGGCAACGACGTAATCAGGTCTTCTTTTACCTATATTTCTCATGCACTTCCTTATGCCTACATTGTCTGTACATGTGGCGGGGTTTGCATTCCTGTTTGTCCAGCTGTCCGTATTCAGATTTTCCGAACTGCATTCATACCGATTACTGTGAGATGACGGTTGCCTGACCAAAAATGCTTAGAACCGTAGCAAATGTAGGAAATTATGAGCAGACAAATAGATAAGTGAAGCTAGAAACGTTAGAATATATTGGGAGAGAAAGAAATTTCGGAATGGTAGAGTTCATATACTTTGTTGTACTTATAATTCAGGTTTTTTGGTCTCTTCGTGTTTCTGTCTTTTCATGATGGCTCCTCGCTTAAGCCTTTCTTACTGGTATGTATTTGGTTAGGCAACCCACATTATCTGTACAAATTCGCACTCATGGTCAAAAGTTTCTCTTGTTCCTCGTGAGTATAGCCAAATCAACTCGCAGAATTCTTTAGCAATATATTTCGAGTTTTGTTACCGAACTCAGCCACTTGAATGTGTAGTGAGAGCCAGCAACTGATATAGCTGGCTGGGGCTGGATAGCGTAGGGGACGTGTCTCCTTACTGTGGATGCGGAGACAAAAGCGCAGCATATCAATAAACACGTAAAGAAGTCGTGCAAGTTGCTGATTGTGCGAAAAGAAAATGAAGGCAGCACTGCGCTGACTTCTGACCGCCCACATCTGTACAAAAGAGGTGAAACTATCAAGTCAATGACATAACTTCTCCCTAGAGTGCATGAAATAAAACAAATGGTAGGCTCCATCAAGGCTTCCACCTTTTATACCTGGAGATTGGTTCGATTCTATGACCAGAGATCAATCTAGCTTCCAACTCGACGACACAAACTCCCCGATTGTTGTGGAGAGTACTGTAAAGCTAAATTGTGGGAAGTCAAGGGTCGTTTTTCCCTGGAAGCGCGTGCACTATCATGAGAGACGAGGCTTATGTTCACTAGTAGTTTCAGAGACTTAGTGACTCTTTATTCTTTGCTCAAGGACACAGGTGGTGATGTCTGGAAGCACATGTGAAGAGTATGGTCCTGCAACGTGATCTTTTAATCTAGGGCTCAAATCATAGA